>CAMOHE010026978.1:13937-38002 GCA_946598075.1 Artocarpus hirsutus
ACAAAATTTTTAGTATTTAACTTACTTAATTTGTACATCTAAATATACCTTAATTCCCAAAAATTTGCACACAAAATGCACATAAAATTTCATTATGTCTTAATCATATAACTCCATAATAAAGAATAAAATTTTGCTAATGAAATTCATTGTTTAAAACTTGATTAAATTTTAAATTTAATTAATTTTTTATGTTCGTGTCATCATGTTAGGCGACTCAAGTCAATTAACCTGAAATATTAGGGGACAAACGCTATGAATGAAAGTTAGACCTTGGAGAACAATCTTTGTCTACATTTTATTCACACAGTGAATATATGTATATATATATATATATATAGAGAGAGAGAGAGAGAGAGAGAGAGAGTCTGACCTTATATAAGAGAACCAAAAAAAAAAAAAAAAAAGTTAGACCTCAATTTTCCTTTTCTCTTTTCGGAAGTAATCGAAATATTGAAAATTTGTCCTTGATTGACAATTGCAATGTCAATCTGTGCTTCAAAAGTTTAATTAATAATCGAGACGACATGGTCAATCTTAATCAAACACGTGGTCAACAATCACGTCATTTCTTTGCTCACAAAAAAAAAAAATTTAAAAAGGAAAATAAATAATCTAAAAAGATCAGGTGGTATTCTAAAAAAATTAAAATAAAATAAAATAAAATGAGGTCTTATTGGCGAGGAAAAGTCTCTCTTTTATATTACGACCTTAGGCAAAATATCTCTTCTCAAAAAATATAAGCCTTGTTTCTTACTGAATTCATTCAAACAATTAACTATAAATCTGTCTTTTAGATATTTCATAAGCAATTACTATTCCTACATCAATTCTCATGCAAGTTTGAATTGTGTCCCTTTTTATTTTAGAAAAGAAAAAAGACAACACCCATTTTTTTTAAAGAGTACAATATTGCATGATTATATAGTCATAATATAATCTATAAGTTCTGTATAAGAACAGGGACAATTCATAATCTACCTTCCATTTTTTTTTTCATACTTTATCTCTGCGTTTAGAACCTAAAAAAAATTCTTTAAATTCGAAAACGTAAAATTCGTTCTTCACATGCTTTGTGCATGAGAAAAACAAGAAAAATATAGAGAATATATTTATCTTTTTTTTTCTTGAGAACAATTTTCAAACATAAGAAAAAGCATAAAATTTAATTTTCTTAAGTTATGCTTTGTTTTAGGATATTGTTATATGTTTCTTAGTTTTTGAAGTAACGTAAATTTACAGAGGGTATTGATAAATGAATATCCCAACAAAAAAACTACAAAAAGAAATGGCCCTAAGCTTCAAGACAGCATCAGATTACGACTGTGTAAAGGGCATCTGAGATGTGTGAATAACAAGTTCATTCATATTGTAAAGCTGTATATATAACTGTATTTATACGGTGTCCATATGTATAACTGCAAAAAATTATATATATATATATATATATAGGTATTACGTTTATATATATGAGGTCATATGGATAAAGTCTGCTGACCATGTTGGGTTAGAAGAATTAGTTAAAATTATTTTTATTATAATATGTAAAATTTATATATTATAATAATCTTTTTTATTATTATTGTATTTCAAAATAGTCTTGTATTAATGTATTTAAGTTTTGAAAGACTCAACTTGTGACTGAGATGTGGAAGTTCACGCAACTTGCGTCTGTGTCCAATCCATCATTAATGAGCTTTTTCATGTCCCCAGTTTTCCTCCTGGATGCGTTGCATAACTTAATGCAATGCAAGTGGTGGATAATGTGTTGGGTCCATCCTCCAATGGTTACAATATCATGACAGTTCCTGTCTCATACTAATAAATCGGGTGCCTGTTGTTGTCGCTTTTAACAAAATTTTTTTATTATTACAGTAGTGTAAAATTAATCCCATGTATTACAATATAAAAAAAAAAAAGCTACATATACAACAATAATTTTAAACAAAATTAGGAATAATTTGAACCAATGTTCTCGAAATACGTTAAAGTCTCTAAATAAGTGAACCCTAAAGAGTGCTAGTAGGATTTTTTTAGTTATTGTTTGTGGGCACAAACATATTATAGCAATTCATGGACCATTTCAAAAAACACTTTGGTAGACATGTTTGGGTCTATTTAGTAGTATTTTCAACATAGATGAAAATAGTTTATTTTGAAAAATAAAATTTTTTAAAAATTATGCTGAGAGTGTTTTTAAAATTTTTGTCTTAAAAAACATACAAAAATATTTCTAAAAATTTTCAAAACAAAACCAAACGGGGTCTATGTTCAGAATATTTTCAATTCATTTTATGAAAAAAAATCCAAATTTAGACGGCACATCTATTATTTTCAAAACAGAAGAATAAATTGAGAAAAAATAACTTCAAAATGGAAAGTATGTTTTTGTAGTCAATCATTAGTTCGCATTTAAAGTCATTATTTCACAAAAAAATTGGCTTTTAAAATATGTTTTTGATGAGCTCAAAGTTAGAGCGAATAAAGAGTATGTTAAAATATGGTGATCCGAAAAGTTTACGTTGCGACGATTGTAATAAAAAATAAAATTGAGATTTTTCATGAAATCTGTAATAATAGCATAGGGGTTGGGCCGATAGGTCTAATCCCGTAGCCTGCCACTGATCTCACAAAAAATTACAATACGTGTCTAAATTATTATTGTAAAATTAAAATCTAATACAATTTTTAAAATATCTTAAAAATGTCCTTAATGATATAGTAATTATCTTAATAATATTACATATTATACTATATATTTACATATAAATAATTTTAATGATATCATTATGAGATATTTGTAGAATTTTTACAAATTAGAGCCATATTATAATTCAATAAACGTAATTGGGCCAATTGTCTCATTATCACTAGGGGTGCGGGGGCGGACTGTTGTTTTTGGGCCGTTTGGTTTATGTTTTTGGACCCATAGTGTTTTGTCTATACCTATATATATGATGCATTGCGTTAGGGTTTGATCATTAGTGATTATTTATCCTCTCTAATGCCTCTATTATAATCTTAATTAGTTTAGTAATTTTCTTCTCCTCTGTATATGGTTTTTTCTCGTTTTAGGTTTTTACGTAAATTCTTTATGTGTTTTTGTTCTTTCTTTCTATCGTATTATTTTTGTAATAGAGCACATTCGAGACGCGCATGTGTAAGACAGAAAAATTGCATAGGGCTTAACATCAAGCAAAACTTACCATTAGATGTGCAATTTTGTTATATCTATTGATATTGTTGGATTTATTACTGAAAACAGCTCTTTATAACTTAAAACAGCTCCACAATTTTTGCATGCCTGTAAATATTTAATATAAATACTTATAGATTATATCGTTCAAAAATTAATTTCACAATTAAAATAACAATGCTTCTATACAACCAAAATACTTATCTTTCCTTGTATTATCAGCCCCGGTTGCCCGCCAAAAACAAAAAAGTTAAATAAGTTTGTTATTTGCCTCATCTTGACTAATATCACCCCTTTTTACGAAGAGAGATCGTAAAGAAGTACCGTACGTAAGCTTGAAAAGGGTTGATGTTGACATGACATAATCATATCTTTATTTATATTATTTTTAGCACTGAAATTTCCATATGGAAACAAATTATCTTGATAGGATTTTTAAATATGACTTGTTGTTTCCGTTGCAACAAATGGTGCTTGCATAGATTTTAGTCCGCCATCAAGATCTTTTTTTTATTTTTTTGCCGAATTTCTTCCATGTTCAAAATGCAGACTTTAGACTGCTAACAGTTTTCTTTTCAAGCTTTCTACCAAATTTTTTGGTTTACAGGCTTATCTTAGTAAATTTCTCAAAATGCATTGTTGAGGATGAGCTCGGCGCTACCGTCGAGGAGCCAAACTCCAAGTAGTCGGCCAATCAGTTCGGTAAAAGGTACGTGAAGCTTATAACTGACCCCGATTATGCTGGGTGTTTTGTCGGAGGTGCTTCTCAAGGCTCCCCCGGGCCGCACTTCACCAGCTTGCCTCCTCGAACTTAGTGCCAGCTAGGGTCTGACTATCTTTGCTCTAAAATAGACTGCTACTCGCCATCATTGGCTAACAGATGACAAACAACTCACCATCGAATGGGAGCTCATCTACCGGCGGGGGATATGACACTTGTCACTTACCACCTAACATGTCATGATGTGACACTTGGGTTGTGGGTGAAACCCACTTAACACTCGGTCCAAGTAGTAGCCTATAAATAGGATGCATTTATTGCATTCTGGCAATAAGCTCATTCCCACCTAACCGGTTCCCAACCTTTGCCGAGCACCCCCTACCTTGAGCATCGAAGAGCCATTGTCTCGTTTACTGACCATTTCTTGCCTCCAAGGCATCCCTCCTCTTGTTGCAGATCGACCAGACCGAGAAGAGGCTAACAGGGAAGAGCTGAACACCGTGCGCTGCAGCACGTGGTGTTGATCCGACGCCGAAACTTGGTAAGCATCAACATTTTCGCTCTAGAAGGAGGGCGACCGTGCCTTTCATTCGAGAATACCAGCCACAGCTGTCACAGAAGCTCAAAGTCCAAGATGGTAACGTGCGGGAATGCCCGAGACGATGCCACCTGACAGGAGGGGTTGGGAGACGCACGAAACCGGCCTCAAAACCCTGGCAGGCCTAAAGGCCGCCCCTAAACTACGAGGTCCTGATCTGAGGGACAAAGAAGCACCGTCAGGGCTAAACAAGCACAAAACCTAGTCATCCAAGATCCAATCCGAGAACTTACCAACGCTGTCCGGATACTGACGCAGCAGCTTGCACAGCAAGCTCAACACTAGCCTGCACTTGGCCTCCTTCCTCTAGCCCCGGTTGACTAGGCTAGAGGACGAGCAGGACAGGATGCTGGTGACCCCAACAAAGCAGATTCTGAGTGTTCCCAAGGCTCCACGCACGGCGTCTCAACAACAATAGACCCGTCTAGAAAGGCCGGTTTGGTCCTCAGGCGGCATGGGTACCGTCACCTCAAGGTTCCTGAGCCTCTGTTTTTGACCGGCTAGGACTTCGAGGTGCACAACAAAATCGACACCCCGAGGCGGGTGACCGTGCCAAGGGCGAAGCACCCTATAAGGTCGAACTGCCCGAGGATACATCGTCAGTTCCAGGAACTATAGCGCCAAATCGATGAGATTCGTAACAATCGTTTTGACCTGGATGATATAGGTGCCCTGGATTCTCCATTCCTGGATCTAATAATGCGAGCTCCCATGCCACCTAAATTCAAGGTCCCGCAAATCAAGGCCTACAACGGGACCACAGATGCCGACGAGCATGTTGGATTGTTCTGAGGACACATGCTCCTTTAGAATGCCAGTGACGCGGCAATCTGCAAGTATTTTTCGTTGACCCTCACTGGCCCAACTCTGCAATGGTTCAGGCACCTCAAACTAGTCTCTATTACTTCTTTTCGATAACTCGCCGACGCCTTCTCCGCAGCCTTTTACACCACGAAGATAAGGAGAAAGGAAATTACGTATCTACACGCCATCAAGTAAGGGGATGGCAACATCTGAGACTATATTAATAGGTTCACCCGAGCAGCTCTCAAGGTCAAGCCTGTCGAAGACAAGACCCTCAAGCATATTTTCGTAGGGGGTCTCTGAGATGAAAAACTTACTTGGTCCTTGGCCTTCGAGCAGCCGAGCAGGTTTTCACAAATGCTTGGCTATGCTTAGAGGTACGCCGATGCGGCGGAGTACATGAAGAGCCAAAGAGAAGAGGCAGGCTCTAGCAGAACCAAGAAAGAGAGGAAGCAAAAAAAGGCACCAGAGCAGTCCAGTGCTGAGCAAAATAAGAAGCCAAAGAAGGAGAAGAAAGCTGAAAAGCTGAAGACGTCAATCCGGAAGTTTCAAAGCTACACCCCTCTGATAGCGACAATAGACGATGTGCTCACTCAAGTGAGTGGGAAAAATCTGCTAATACCACCACCCAAGCTCAAGGGCAGCAAAATAAAGCGGGATCAATTTAGGTACTGTGAGTTCCATAAGGACGTGGGACACAACACCCGCGATTGTATTCAGCTGAAGGACCAGATTGAGAGACTGGTCCGAGAAGGACATTTAAGGGAATTCGTCGAATGGGTTATAACCTCGGGCTCAGCCTTGGGGAGAAACTATCAACCGAGCCGAGACATTCAGAGCCGACTACGTAACGAAGGTGGGAACACCTCAGAGCCCCCGAACATTGTCCACATGATCTTCGGAGGGCCTATCATCGGGGACACCTCGAGTGAGCGGCAAGCTTACATCTGAGAAGCTTGGCTGGTCGAACGGGGCGAGTTTATTAACATGTCCAAGCACGTGAACAAGATCTGCCACCAGCAAGACATCCCGATCACGTTCACCAAAGAAGAGGTGGATAAATTAATCCACCCACACAATGACGCCTTTGTCTGCGAGTTGCATCACAGCCTTGCACTTTTTCTCGGCCACCACGGCCTTGCCCTTCCCTTTTCGAAGGCTTTCCATCAAGGCTCGCCTCTCTTTTTCCGTGCTCGGCCTTAAAGACATTTCTACAAAAGTTGACAAGTCAGAACAAGGTCGACGCGTAAAAAAAAAAAAAAAAACTCAAGGCTGACCTCCGATCTGGAGCTGTCGACATGGGTTTAGGAACCAAATCTCGTCCTCGAGGTCCTCGTCTGCTACGGGTGAACCCACATCGAAGGAGCCACTCGACGAGTCCTCAAAGCGGACGATGATGGCTCCCTCGTTAGCCACCCAGATCGAGAAGTGCTTGGCCCAGGGATGTTAACGCTTGGCCTTGCAATAGTCACCTGCTCGGCTAACCGAGTAGGTCGAGAGTTTGAAAGGGGATTTATTCCATTGGGTTCCCCAAACCAACCGTAGAGGGAGAGGATTTCCTTATTGAGCAGAAATGACTGCTGCCTTTTCGCCTCTGGTTTTTCGAATAGGTCTTCGACCGCCCTGATGACATGGCTCGACGCCCATGGCCTTTTCCCCCAAACGTGCCCAATTTTGAAGGTTCTTAGGACATGCTAGTCTTTAGGGATGGCTCACTAGCTCAGGCTAAATAATTACCTCTGACGTAGAACCACTCGTACTTCCAGAGTTTGTCCGAGTCGGGGTTGCCCATGATGAAGTTTTTCCTAAAGCCGATAACATAGTACTACCCGGACAGTCGGAGAAGCTTCTTTATTTTGTAGACCTACTTAAATGCCTCCCACGACATCTTGATACACCAGTAATACCTCCATAATATATACATCTCGATCAGTGACTGTAACTGTTAGGTTAAAGCTGTGCTGGGCACACGTTTAGATTATTCAATGCCTGGCGGAGGAAATGATGAAAAGGCAGGCGCATGCTACCTCGAAAGAATTCTACATAAAGAGTTATACACCCCTCGAGCGGGGTCAAAGGGGAGTCATCCTCCTTCGGCGTAATGAGGACGACGTCGTCTAGGATGCTGAACTCGGCGCGCAGTTCCTTCAACAGAGACTCCGTCATGGCACTAGTGTATGCTGCTGTAGACGTCTGCCCTGGCCGAGCAATCTGATAAGTGGTCACTCCTTAGACTTGGGTGACCCTGATCCTTTTATCTTTTAGGGGGCTCTCAGTCGGCCCTGCCTCCTCAGCTTTCTGCTCCTCGTTAAAGATGTCGACGGTTACCCTGCCAATAACCGGGACAGGGGCCTTGGGATCTCGACTGGAGGTGCCTGGAACATTAGGTAAGGCCTCCAGCCTGGCCCTCTCCTAGGCAATAACTCAGGACGTGTCGGCGGTTGCTACTCTGATGTATGGGTTCTCCCCCCTGCACAGCCTTACAGGGCACTCTCTATTGACTAGGTCGAGGAATTCCTGCTCGGGAACAGTTTGGGAGTCGACCCTTAGTATTTCGGCCAACCTCTCAGCTCCGTCCTTTTTTAGAGGACAAGCTCTCAATGTCAATTTGCACGGAAGGTGTATCGGTCTCAAGACTGCTATCCGACTAGGAAACATTAATATTTTGAGAATCTGACACGTTACTCATTTTCTCCTATTCCTCGTGAAATTACCTATTTGGGCACAAAAAAGCTTAGGAACGAAGAGTTCTCGGACTGTTAACTATAGCTCAGCAGCTAAAACTTAGGAACAAGGAGAAATTACTTTGATTGTGTGTAGAAATTCTCAGAAAAGAGGGCCTATTTATAGCCATTTTAGGCGAAAAATCTGGGCGTAAAAAATGAAGAGGCGCGATCATTACGCCTGACAGGTGGCGCAGTCAATCGCAGACTGAAACGTGTCCCCCTAGAAATCTGCGCAACCCTTTTGTTTCTCACTGCCTTAGAACACTGCTTGACCTAAAATTCTGAACCAACCTCACCCACTCAAGCTCGGTGCTACTGTCGAGGAGCCAAACTCCAGGTGGTCGGTCGGCCAACCAGCTCAGTAAAAGGTACGTGAAGCTCATAACTGAACCTGATTATGCTGGGTGTTTTGTCTGAAGTGCTTCTTAGGGCTACCCCGAACCGCACTTCATCAGGCTGCCTCCTTAGACTCAGTGCCAGCTCGGGTCAGACTATCTTTACTCTAAAGTAGACTGTTACTTGCCATACTGGCTAACAGATGGCAAACAACTCACCGTCGGATGGGAGCTCATCCACCGGCGGGGGGATATGACACTTGTCACTTGCCACTTGACATGTGATGATGTGACACTCAGGTTGTGGACAAAACCCACCTAACACCCAGTCCAAGTAGTAGCCTATAAATAGGAAGCATTTATTACATTCTGGTAAGTAAGCTCCTTCCCACCTAATCGGTTCCCGACCTCTGCCGAGCACCCCCTGCTTTGAGCATCAGAGAGCCCTTGTCTCGTTTACTGACCATTTCTTGCCTCCGAGATGTCCCTCCTTTTGTTGCAGATCGACTTGACTGGGCAGAGGCGAATAAGGAAGAGCTGAACACCGTGCGCTGTCGCATGTGGTGTTGATCCGACGTCGAAACTCAGTAAGCATCAACGTGCATTGCAAAGGCAAATAACCTCAAAAGACAAGAAAATTCATAAGAAATTAACCTCTGCATTCAAAGAAAATGATTAGAGTGAATTCTAATAGAAAAAATGTGAGACTTTTGGCATATGTAAATGGCGGACTCAGGAAGTGATGTTAGTCTAGGAAGTTGAGCATCAATTTGCATGAATTTTATGTGATTTTAAATGAAATCTTGGCAACACATCATGAACAAGTTAGCCTTCCTTTGTTATGAAGTTTTGAAGGGCAATATTAATTAATTCCAAATACTACTAAAACAATTATAAGCTACTTATTAGCAAGAGGGAATTGAGAGAACATTTTCATGGACCAAGGTGTAAAAATTAGCACAAGGTCCTTGAAAAAGATACCTTGATTCTCTCATTTATTGAGTTGGCCAAATAAAAAGTTGGTTATCTTTGTTCACTTGATAATATGAGCTAACTATGAGAGTATTAAGCAACCAAGTTTCATAATCAAAGTTCCAATTACTACAGTGTAAAGTTCTCATATGCTACAATATGAAGCAAAATTATACTATAGTGTAAAGCTCTTACATGCTATAGGGGTTAAGTTTCAACTTGGTTATCAAACACTCTATAGGTCATTAGGGGCTTTCTACTATCGGTTACAGAAAATCCATAAAACCACGTTATCTTGTGCATGGAGAACTTTGCAACTATTGATCCGAATATTTAGATTGGCATGCCGAGATGTCCAAGTTGAGCACAACACATACTAGGAACAACATTGAAGGTTCTTATCAAGACAAGAACTTGAAATTGCATAACTTAGATCGAGATCTCAAGATGGCATTCACTGAATGAAAATGAGTGTTGTTAAATATAACAATGAAATTGATGTGTTGTTTGGAAAACTTAGTTTTAACTCAAACAATTTAAAATCCTCATATGCTAAAGTGTAAAGCAAAAGTATGCTACCATTTAAAGTTCTTATATACTGTAGTACTTTTAGTTTTAACTCTCAATTTCAACTCACTTTTTAAGCACCTTATCAGTCAAACATCTTCGATTGGCAATGTCGAGCAAACCAAGAAGGATACTCATCTAGTGGCATTTGCAAGGCCATTCTTTTGATAGCCAATCACTATCAAGCATGGTGGGGAAGGTGATGACCGTAAGATGAACCCTAACCTTAATAAATTGTAATTACATTTTTGAGTTATTTTTGGGTAAGATTCTTTATAATATTGGACAACGAATCTTGCTTATTTAAATTTGTCTTACAAAATATAATGATAATTAATTTTACCATTTTTTTAGTGAATCTAAATAAGTTATTTGTCCACACTTGTTATCACACAAATTGAAAATACTAAAGTTGTTATTTTTTTTTTTTATTATTACCTAGCTTTGGCGGTTGGATGTTTTGAATGCAAGAACAAAACCGACAACTTGATGCAATCAAATAATGGAAAATTCTCTAGTTGGTTGTAAACCAATCTTACCGACAATCTTGAATTTTATACTGCTTTTAATTTTAATGTAAGAAAACTCTATGCCCTTTAGCATATTGCAGAAATTCCTTTGAATAACAGAAAAGGATTCTAAATAACAGCACATTTTGAAGTTTTTTTGGGGTATTTTAAAGAGTTCGAAAAGACAAACATATATATAATATATATATATATATATATATATATATATGAGAAAGGCAATAAATAAACAAAAAAAAATCTCTCAATTTTTAATTTATTATTTTAATTGTGTATTTGTTTTTTCTAAGCCAATATACTTCAAAACTCTCCACTAACTACTTAGATAATTCAAGGACTTCTTTAGGAATTTCATACAAAATAATTATATTAGTTATGTTGTGTAAGATGATGATATTAAATTATATTGAAAATATACAAAAACTAAATAGTTTTTCAAATAAAGGGCCCCTATGGCGGATGTATGAAGGAAGAATATCTTGATTCCTATATTGTTAAAACATAAGAACAAACAACAGTTTATAAGGACTTTGGGCTATTTCACTTAATAGATTGATCTTTTAAGATGGAAGCACAAGTCTTTAGTAAGTCTAAATTTTATGATGGTATTAGAGGCCAACTAGTTCAATCAAGCGGCTCGATCCATCAAATACAAGATTAGAGACTCTAAAGAGGTAACCATCTTCTGGGGTGTATAAAAGGAAAAGATTTTGAGCCCCATATTGTTAAAACATAAGAACAAACAACTCATAAGGGCATTGAGCTGCTCTACTTAGACGTTTTATCCTACTTTAAGTACAATTATATTTATATTAGCTATTAGATTAACTTTTCAACTAAATGATTTACAAATGTTTAAGAATTAATCCAACAATTAAAAAGAACACACATGGCAAAAAAGCCTATCCATCATGGCAAAAAAGCCTATCCATCATAAGTTTTTAAATATGATAAATTAGCGATGGTCACAAACAAAACATTTTTTTTAACCTTGGATGAAATTCCCCATAACTGACTTATACATTGTTAATGGATAAATTGATTTTGATTTTGATAAAAAAGAACCCCCCCAAACCAACAAAAAAAAAAAAAAAAGAAGAAGAAGAAGAAGACAAAATCCATTAAAAAAAAGATTAATGAGACATGTAGTCTTTTTTTATTTGTAGAATTAAAATATGTCTACAGTTCATGAATATTCTTTATATGTCCCAATACATATGTATAAGACATTAATGATCGTAATAATGATATTGTTAGTTTTAATTTATTTTTTTTAGAATAACTATAATATAAGTATTTAAGATTCAAATGGATTATGATATCATTATATTTAAAAAAATCTCTAAAATTAGGATGTTTGTTGCTTAAATTCAAATTGGTATCTAAAAATAACGATTTTAAAATTCTTTAAAAAGATTGAATTTTTTTATCGACAAATCGGATTTACCGACAAATTGAAATTAGGGTATTATAATTAAATTAATGATATGGTTTTACTAACAAATCAAAATTAGAGTATTATAATTAAATTAATAACAGTATTATTACGTCTTTTTATGTATCTTACTAGTTATAGAATTGATATTTCGTTAAGTTAATGATACATAATAATAATGATACACAATGACATTCATTTCTTAAGACTTCAAGTGAATGATATTTCTTGTTTTTTTGTGATATGTAATTAAATTAATGATATAGTATTTATTAAGTTTTTTTGTGTATCTTATAGGTTATATAATTGTTACATCATTAAGTTAAGGATACATAACAATAACGATACTCAATAACATTTATTTCATTTTTTCAAGACTTTAGGTGATAATGATAATGCATCATGTAATATGTTAAAATAAGAAATATATGTGTATATTTTTTTGCCCTAATTTAACTATTCAAAAAATAAGGAAATTTGTTATAAAAATTTAAATATGTGATAATATTTAGTTAGAGGATATTTTAGGGTTCTGAATATATAAAATTTTAAAAAAGAGACATATAAGTGATATTTGTATAACGAAGACATATATTAATTCACTCATTAAAAAATGAACAGATAATGTAATTTTTACAAAAAAAAAAAAACAATTAGCGTTATGCTAATTGGGGCCATGGATTCCCGAATCGTCCCGTTGGACACCAAGCTGGCCTGGCCCACACCTCCACAAGGATGTTGCGTGGGTGTGAGTTGCACACTAAGAGTCCATTTGGTAAATAGATTCAAATTAATGATTTAATTTGAGTTAGTGTGTTTTGAATTATGATTTAAGTTAGTGATTCGAATTATTATCCGAATTAACGTTTGGATGTGCATTTAAGTTTTAATCTACATATAGAATAAGATTGAAATTTGTGTTTAGAGAGGTAGTGAAAATAGTTTTTAATTTATTAACAAATCTAATAAAATCTTAATATTAATGATCCTAAAAAATATGCATTATGGATATTAATTTATTACTCTGTTCACTAGAATTACAATGAAAAAAGATTTTTCTCAATTCGATATCAAGTGAAGAAAATATGATTTTTTTCTTCAAATATATGAGAGAATTCAGTTTTTACTGTAGCAAAAATATCCGAGCATCAAAAGTTTGGGGGGAGATAAGAACTTTGAAAACTTAAGAGCCTGTTTGGTTTGAGCATTAATTTGACTCAAATCACTCAAAACTTAACTTGCATATCATTAGTTATCCAAAAACTTGTTTGGTGGCTGAAATTTACAAAGTTTTTGAATCATTTTTTAAGTCCACTTGATGCAAGATTTAGAGTACTGATCAAAGTTGTTTTTTTGGGATTCCAATCATTTAGCTATAGTGACATAATGCAAGGGAATATCTGCTTTTTTAAAGATCTATACGTTGAGAGAAATGAGGAGATAAAAAGAGAGGGGTAGGTCAGAGAGATTTTGGGGAGAGTGATTGAAAAATAGGAAAGGGAATTCCTTTTTAAGAACATATTCAAATACTTACCAAATACATACTCAAATCTTTTGACTAACTTGAATTTTTAAACTCTCGTAACCAAACACTAACTTGAATGACAATTAAATCACAATACTCAAATAAAAAAGATCTTAAGCACTATAATTCAAATCTATTTATCAAACGGACCCTAGGATCCGTTTGGTAAATGGATTCGAATTGTTGATTTGACTTGAGTTAGTATGATTTGAATTAAAATTTGAGTTAGTGATTTGAATTGTTATCCGAATTGGTGTTTGGATATGCATTTAGGTTTTAATCTGAGTATGGAATAAAATTGAAATTTGTGTTTAGAGAGGTAGTGAAAATAGTTTTTGCTTTATTAACAAATATAATAAAACCTTAATGTTAATGATCTTAAAAAATATGCAATATGGATCTTAATTTATTCCGCTCTTCATTATGAACATAATGAAAAAAAAATTATCTCAATTAGATATCAAATAAAAAAGTTATGATTTTCTTCCTTAAATATGGGATAGAGAATTTTAATTTTTACTGTAGCAGAAATATCCGAGTTTTAAAAGTTTAGGAAGGGATGAGAACTCTGAAAACTTAGATTCTTAATACTCAAATAATATAGATTTTAGAGAAAACAAACACGTATCTAAAGGATTCTTGATACTCAAATCTAAATTTGAGTCCATTGAGTTCAAATAATACTTAAAACAAATAAACTCTTAAATTCTTGATACTTAATAAATTTAAATTTTGAAAGAAATAAATACATATTTTTAAAAATTTTTTATTATTTGAGTTTAAATTTAAATTTATCGAGTCTAAATAGTAATTTAAGTTTATTGTGTCCAATTAGTCGCTGATCTCTCTGGTCTTGCCCTCACACAAACACCCAAAGAACAAAAGAGTATTAAATTCGGCCTGACCGAGCTGGCGCTGAGCTCACTCAATCGTAAGTGGGCCCACCGTTCCCAGTCATTCTCCTTCCCCGTTACCGCCACGTGGCACGCGTTTTCCTTCTTCGAGGCTTCATTCGACGGCGTTTACCAGTCTCGTCTCAAAAAAAAAAAAAAAAAAAAAAAAAATTCCGTTTCAAACATTTCGTCTTCACGATAAAATCTTAGTAATCATCTCCTGTTTGGTCAGCTCTTCGCTTTTCTCCTCAAAATCCCATATTTTCTTTCCTCTTTGTCGCTCGATTTTCTCGGTAAAGTTGCAGAACAATCATCTGGAGTTGTGGAAACTAGTTTACAGTTGCGTAAAGTAAGTTTGCAGTGGTTAATTTTCTCGGTGATTCTTCGTATTTGTTTCCGATCGAAGATTTCTACTTTCCTTTCGTTTTCTCGCTCAATTTTCGAGGTAAGTGTCAGGAGTTGAGTTTCATTGGAGCTGTCTATATTTCTCGGTAAATTTGCGGGAGAATTGTCGGAAGTAAAGCGGTGGATGGGGCGAGAGCTTTCATTTCTTGGTTGTTGTTGAATTTTGGTTTCCGATCGAAGGTTTGGAGGTGGTGAATTTAGATGGATTTGGTGCTCGATGCCGCACATACCTCGATTTTTCTCCAGTAGCAAGCGAGGCAAGGCCATGGATTCGAAGAAGAACCCTAGGAAGCCGCGTCTCGAGCGCCGCAATGCTGCCAAGTACATTGAGTACAACGCGGCCGCGTCGCACTCCTCGTCGTCGTCGCTAGAGTCGTCGTCGTCGTCGTCGTCGCCGTCGCTCCACACTCGGTCGCTCGATTTGTCCGACAAGACGAGCTTCCGTGTGGAGGGGACCGAGGGCGAGTTCGATCGGATTTGCCGGAGCTTAGGCCTTTCTGGTCCCGAGGACTTCGCTATTTCTCTGGCGGCTTGGGAGGCTCGGAAGGTCCGATCCTCCTCCGATCTTCTTCCAAGGTCCAGGCTTTTCCCTCTGGATAGCCCAGACGCTTCGAAAAGGGAAGAAGAGGAGGTTGAAGCAGTGGCTGAATTGTCCGAGAGAGTCGTGGATATTGTCGCGATTACGGATACGAATGCCACTGAGCTGACTCGGCCTGAGCCGGCCGAATCTAGTGGGCGTTTTGTTGCAAGCGAGGGCGGTGGTGCTGCAACTGTTGGAGGAGGAATTAAGGGTATTCGGCCTCCGCTGCTGAAGCCGCCACCGTCGATGAGGCTTCCGGAGATTGATCTCACGTCCTCAACTTGGGACATCTTCAGGGATTTTGCGCCTGATGATAGAGGAAATTTTTCTAAAACGGCCATTGAAGAGTGTGATTCTTCCGACGAAGAACATACTCAAGAAGAGGAAGAGGAAGAGGCAGAGGCAGAAGAGGAAGAAGAAGAAGAAGTAGTAGTAGAAGAACAGGAAGACCATGTACAGACGGAGGCTGTTAAGGACCAGGAGATTGTCTCTGCAGTGAGGCTTACAGTTGCCGAGAGTGTGCCACTCTCCGAATCGTGTTCGTTCACCACGTCCAACGATGACGACTCTTCCAGCAGTACCACGGAGCCCTCCAATATCTCGCCGAACGGGAGATTTAGGCGTAATATCACGTATTGGCAAAAGGGCGAGCTTCTGGGACGCGGGTCGTTTGGATCAGTTTACGAAGGAATTGCCGAGTAAGTTCTCAAATGCAATTTTCCTTGTCTATTGAGTAATAATGCGTCCTTCTGCGTTTATTTGTCTGTTGCCCCGTATTAAATTTTAAAACTTGAAATGCTGCTCTTGGATCCTTTCCCCTAGTTACCGCAACCAAAACATGGGAAGAGGAATGATTTGGATTTGGTTACTATTACTATTTGAACTTATTTGGGTCTTAATTATTATGGTTAAACCCGAAGTTCCTTTGGCGCTAACCGCTAACCTTATTTATTTATTAATTTTTACCTTTTTGGTGGTGCTGGCGTTATAATGATTAAAAAAAAGGTTATTTCGTGGCTTTCTATCTAAGTAATAGAAGTAACGTCGATTTGATTATAAGGATAACTTTTTTGGTATTTTTTGGTATTTGCCCGGTTTAAATGGCAGAAGGTTGTAGTTAAACAGAAGGCTGAACTCTAATCACCATACTTTAAATGCTTAGAGAATTGGGCAATTGGCACTTCTTACCAAATGGGTACGGGGTACCGCTATATGTTCAACTTGTTCAATAATTTTGATTGTACTTGGCATGTGTTCTTTTCTGGGTGGGAGGGGCTTAACCGCATATTGCATCCACGATATTTTATAATGTCTTGTGCTTCTGGTTTTTGGTTGTCTTACCAGAGTGTATTGACGACTTATTTTTCTCATCTAAACTCTATTATTGATTGTTCACTTTTTCTACAGCGATGGGTTCTTTTTTGCTGTCAAGGAAGTTTCGTTGCTTGATCAAGGAGATCAGGGAAGGCAAAGTATTTATCAACTCGAACAGGTGAGAGAACTGAGAGTGATTTATGTTCTGACCTGGTGTAATATATATATTTTTTCTTATTACCTATTCTGCCATTTGGTGGTCAAGTTCAGTAATGATCTTGTGCTGTTTGCTTCTTATAATCCTCTGTTTATTCTGTTCAGGAGATTGCTCTTTTAAGTCAGTTTGAACATGAAAACATAGTTCAGTACTTGGGCACAGATAAGGTATCGTCTCTCTACCTCTGTTTTTTTTAGTCGTTTACAGCTTGAATTACAGACTTTTTAATGATAACTTTTTTACAACAGTTAATATCACTTTGCTGTTTTGCACCATTGAGCTGTCTTTTGAGATTTAATGCTTCAGGTCATAATTTTCAAAAACTGTTTGCTGACTTCTAAGGGCTTCATGAATCACATGACTCATATAGCTTTAGCATTGATAGTAGTTTTTTAGGGATCACCATGTTAGGGTAGGACGAATACTTCTAATACCAAAACAAATCATGGATAGCAGGGAAAAGTAAATCTGCAAAGCTTTGAGTTTATCAGGTTTGAAGGTTTGACGTGAATTGGGTTACATATGAAGCTTTGAGTCTATCAGTATGAAACTAGGTTGCACGTTTCAGAAACCAGTAGGGTTCTTTGAGTTACTATTAGAGTAGGCATCCTATGAGAAGAAATTGACTGGGATGTAACGGAGGTGACGACATTGCTGTGCCCACTGAATATATTGTGTTGTCCCTTTCCAACAATCGTTATCCTCCTTTACTTTTACGGTATGAGGTTTGTGAGAATGCTGTTTAATTCTGCTGATTGTCTTTGCAGGACGAATCAAAGCTTTATATTTTTCTAGAGCTTGTAACTAAGGGCTCCCTGCAGAGACTTTATCAGAGGTATAATCTTCGAGACTCTCAAGTCTCTGCATACACAAGACAGATTCTGCGTGGTTTGAAGTATCTTCATGACCGAAATGTGGTTCACAGGTAATGATACCATTCGTTATATGTCTCCATGTAAAATATTTGTTCCTTGAATATTTATTTTTTTTAAAGTTTCCTTGGATGTATTAATCTTACCAGCGAGGTAGCAATAGCTAGGGAAGTGAATAAAAACAAAAAGACAGTCGTATACATTATGGCAAAAAAAGAGAATCTTATAAATGATCTCTTTGGTGTTTTGCTATCGTTGCTATTTAGAGAATTAATCTGAGAATGGAAAATTGCCCCTACAGCATTATTGATAACCACAGTTCAGCTTAATGATTAGTTCTTTCTTTTTGGCCCAGTATCCTTTGTAGTAAATTCAATTTCAAAAGCGCCAACTTGCTCTACTATGTAATCTGACTTTCTACTTGCACCTGAAAAACTTTGTTATGTGAAAGGGCATCGATCATAATTAATAAGAAAATGCAGGTCAAGTTGTTAACCAATTTTGCTGAATGTAGACTAGTCCCATATTGTACAAGTTCTAATCTTTTTTGTTTGATACAAAGATGATTAGGTCGTAAGTGAGATTATTTATCTGGATTTTTTCCTTTTCAATTCCCTATAGAGGCATCATATATTTTTTAGTAGTGTTTCTTTGTCATAAAATAATAACTTGTTTCTTGTTAGTTTAATTCTGATTTTAAATGTAGAAGCAGTTGCCATTTGCTAACATGCACCTGCATAAATCCACAGAACTGCTGTCCTTCATCTTTGTGATCCTTATTTCTCTCTCTTCTTTATTTAAGGGACATTAAATGTGCAAATATATTGGTGGATGCAAGTGGTTCTGTTAAGCTTGCAGATTTTGGGTTGGCAAAGGTTATATTTCTGCTTCCTAAAATTTTTATTATTCTTCTTTGTAATTACTTCTGTAGTGGTGTTGATTTTTTTTTTCTCCTAATATTGCTGGGTGTACTGCTTTTCCAGGCAACCAAATTCAATGACGTTAAATCTTGCAAAGGGACTGCATGCTGGATGGCCCCTGAGGTTTGTTTTTACCTCGTCTTTTAGCTGGAAAATAGTTCTGTTTTGTGGACTGAATGATTTGATATCAGTTTTAGTCATTGTAATAGATGATTATCAAAATTATATGAGTGCGTATCATTTCTCTTTAACAAATACTTAATAATGATACATTGCTATTAGGCCGCCCTTTGAGGACCTGGTTCTTCAGTAATTGCGACAAAAAGTAATTCGTGCCTTCGTGATTGATATTCTTGCTTCTGAATTCTTATAAAATAGAACTGGTCGAATTAACTGCCGGTTCCCTAATTTGAGTTTTAGAAGAAAGAATATTATATTTCAACTGTCAATCATACCTGGGGCTATACTTGCCTAGGATATGATAGGGGGCACAATAATGTTTGGTGCGTAGGATTAGAGAGGATTGGATTCGATTAATCTAAATACTTTGTTTCGTGAAAAACTTTAAAGGACTGGATTGGATGAGAGCTTATCCAATCTATGCTTCAATCCCCTTGGAAGGGATTAGGCAATTCGTTGCTAAATCATGAGATTAAACATAACATTTGTACATAGTGAAAATTTTCAAGGACCTATTTGCAAAAATTTATAAAAATTTGAGGTCAAATTATAATTTTTTTTAAAATGAGGTATCAAAATATAATTGTTATATGATGGAAATATATTTTATGATTATATTTTTGTCCCTCTAATTTTAAAAAATTACAATTTCAAAATGGCCCCTATCTTAATAATGCAACACCAAACATGGAATTGGACTAGCTAAATTTTATTCTATCCATTCCAATCTAATCCAATCCAATTCTCTAAGACTATCCTATCCAATTTACCAAACGGGCGCTTTGGGGATAATGCAATTTTAGTTTTTGACAGAAAGATTCTATCTTACTAATGTGGATATATAGATGAAAGGTTAGGATCATGTAATGGCCACGGGGGAGAAATGGTTGCAAAATTTGAGCTTTAAGAAATCGGAACCCCAAAATTTATTGTGGACGTCTGCATTTATTTATTTTACCCATTTGTTTGATTAGATAGATCAATAAGCGATAGTTGCCGAGTGTGGTATTTAAATTAATGGGCAGTCAAACGCTCTACCACTGAACTATGGATCCCAAAAAAAAAAAGATAGATTGATGTCATGTTTTTTTTTTTTTGGAAGTATTTGTTTCTTTCTTGTAAAATAATTTGAACTAGATTCCTTCAATGGATTATGGAATTTTCTTTACTGGTCCTCATTATTAAGCTTTGCGTTTGCAGGTCGTCAATCGAAAGGGCCAAGGATACGGGCTTCCAGCTGATATATGGAGTCTTGGATGCACTGTGTTGGAGATGTTGACACAAAAGATACCGTATTCTGATTTGGAGTGGGTATGTGCACGTTTTGTTGACGTAATTCTTATGCTCATTGCCGCAAATATAGTGACAACGCAATCGTGAATGGTTCATGTATGTGACAAAATTGAGTCTCTTCTCCCTCCGTTCATTTTTAACAACGTCACTTTTATTCTCAACAGATGCAGGCACTATTTAAAATTGGAAAGGGTGTGCCGCCTATTGTCCCTGACACTCTTTCCAAAGAGGCGCGTGATTTTATCTTGAAGTGCATACAAGTCAATCCAAATGATCGTCTTACTGCTGCTCAGCTCTTGGACCATCCATTTGTGAAGAGGCCCGTCCCAACAACTTCTGGCTCTGCATCTCCTTATGTTTTTGGTTCTCGGTCCTAAATGATTTTGGGGGCTTAAGTTGTGACCGGTTGTGTGAGGTAAGTTCAATATGTATTGACCATCTTTCTATGTCTTCTCTGGACCTGGTTTCCTCTTGCTACAGAATCATGAACCCAAAGAGCAAACATGTGCTTACCTTTTTGTAAATTGTGACATTGCATAACCATAGCTATTCTTGTCCATTAGTGTCAATTCTTGTATTTCCTGGTCCTCGGCCTTTCATATTTTTACTGCATCGTTGCCAATGTTTATCATTTTCACCTGCTGACTCTTTCTTTGCTCTTGGAAACAGCTCCATGTGTAGGGGATGACTCTTGTTGTTGCATCCTCAAATTTTGGGAGCAATCGGTTTCGTTCATATACTCAACGTCTATTACAACTCTATGAATTCTAAGCATTGCTAGAGGATCAGGGAGTGGGATCTATGACCCAGAATTGGGGGTCCGTAGAACACCACCATTCCTTTGTTCTCCCTGAGAATTTGGCACTGGAGCGAACCGCTCTCATAATGTTCTATTCTCATTCTCTGTTGTTGTAGAAGCGCAATTTTCTTGTCGGATTGGTCTTTCAAATTACAAATTGATTAATATTTTTCATCTTAAATTATTTAGTGGGTGAAAGATTTTAGGGATAGGTGTGGGCAGTAATTGTTTTAAGAATTGAAGAACAAAAAGCGAAGTACCAGGAGTTGTATATATTTTGACATTGCCCAAATGTAACTGTTGATTTGTGTACATCGGTGAAGTATATATATATATTTTTGGTGTTCTTGGTGCTTTACGGATCTGAGAGTGAATTTTGCTGGCGATGAGTACCCTGCCAGTGGGACCATTACAACATATGACTATTTTCCCCTTTTATTTTAGGATAAATTTTATTTTGCTTCCATTTTTGATAACTTGGTCCCATGAACTTTGGGAGCTGATATGGACAACTAAGGGTGAATAAAAAATTCGAGAACTCATATTAACCCACCTAATAAAATCTGAGATAATTCGAATTTGACAACCCATTTAATCTAATTTTTGATTAGATAGGTTTGCGTTGAGTTTTTTATAATACAACATAATCTAGTCTTGCTTAATGTATTATATATATATATATATTTATATATGTAAGATTCATTATATATATATTGTACTTTATCATAATCTTGTACTTAAAAAAAAAAACTTTTAGTTTATATAGTCATCTTTGGTTTCAAATTTTTTTCTAGTTTTTAGTGTTGGATCAAAATCTAATATATGGGCTAATATATTAAATAAATATGAATTAAAGGCTATCAGATAAGGTTGCCTAATTAAAAGTGAACAATTTAGGTTTTGGGCTTTTAATGCATCATTAAGTGTGGGCATTCTCTGTGTAGAAACCAAAAAGGTAATTACAAATTTTATGATGGGCTGAATTGGTAATTAAGGATAATTGCTAGGGTTTAGCAATTATATAAAAGGGTTGTGGTTCCCAAGTTAGTACGTACATTATTTTTATGTTCTTCATTTACAGAGAGATTATAGAGTATTTTGTGAAGGAGGATTTACGTACCAGACTTGAAAGATCCTCAACCAAAGGACTCAAGAATCACATTCAATCAATGGATTCATGTTAGCTTCCGTATCTTATTAATATTCTTTATGATTTGACATGAATGATCCTAGATGATGATGGTTTTCATCACAATTCTGTTCTAACAAGTGGTATCTAGAGCCTCTTCATGTTAAATCATTGAGAATAAAAAATTTTCTAGGTGTGATTCTCCTTAAAAATTCTCAAATTTAATAATCTATGGTTTCTTTAAAATTGTTAAATTTAAGAACAATTATTTGGAATTTTTGGTTTCGGATTATTCGTTTATGTTCTGGTTGTGAACAATCAGTTTGCAAAAGAAAAATCTCTCTCTTTCTTAAATGCCTTATATGGCACGATTGCCGAAAAGAAAATCCATTTAATGTTTTGATGCTTTCATTCGTCTAGCAGCTTTTTATTTTTGGGTTATTATATATATATATATATATATATATATATTCATTGAACAAAAAGGAAGCCAGCGGCACTCCTACCGCCGCTGGCGTAGGACTCACGGCCTCGCCGGAAAGACAGTGCCGCGACCTCTGGCCACGGTGGAGCAGGGAAAGCGGCAGCCTCTAGTTGTCGCGTGAGGGAAGATAAAAAAAAAGGGCAGTCTTTAAGGCCTTTCGCCAGCGGCTAGCCCTGTCACCATCGGCGTCGGCCTTGTCTAGGCGCGACTGTCAGTCGACGCTGGAAAGAAGCAGCCGCGACCTCTGGCTACTGCAGCGCAGGGAAAGTGGCGGCATAAGGCCGCCACATAAAAAAAAAGGGATGAAAGGGGCCCTTAGCCGGCTGCTTGCGTACCGACCGTCGACGTCGGCCCCTTCCGGATGCAGCTTTACGTCGCTGGCCTGAGACGGCCGCGGCAAGTGCAGAGGCAGCCAAACGGCCGCCTGCACCCAAGTGGTCGAAAGACCTAGGGCATCTATGGGGCGGGTCTAGGCTTCAGCCCAGACTTGAGTTTTTTTTTTTTTACACGGGTCCAATTGGGCCCGTGACAAGTTATACGTAGGGGCTTAACCCTGGGTTACCAGTTCAAAAAAAAAAAAAAAAAAAGAAACAGAGCTGTACACGGGCTAGGCTCGTGACCGGATGGTCACCAGGGGTTCATCCCCTGGGTGACCCAAAATTAAAAAAAAAAAAAAGGTACACGGGCTAGCTGGGCCCGTGACTATGAAGGGGAATGATACACTGGCCGGGCCCATGACTAGAAGTTACCCAGGGCCCAAACCCCTGGGTGACCTGAATTTCCAAAAAAAAAAAAAAAAGAAGAAGAAGAAGTAGAAGAAGAAAGAAATAAAGGGGGAGTTGCGTAAGGATCCGGGTTGGGTCCTCCTGACCCGGTCCAGCCCTGACCCAGTTAAGGTTGACTTTGACTTGTTGACCTTGACCAGGTTGACTTTGACCAAATTTTTTTTATTTTTTATTTTTGGTCATTTTTGGTGCAATTCTAAATTCAAATATTGGTATTTTATATATATATATATATATATATTAAGATGAGTTAATTGAAACAACATGTCACCAAAGTTGCCTCTCTTGTGGAAATTAATTTGTTTTGGAATATAAACGGTTGTGTTCATGCAACTTATGTGAATATTGACCGGCCCAAAGGAAGACAATATTTGACAAAATTGCATGTACACTTGTGGTAATAAACACATGATGATTTTTCGGTTTTACATGTGAATAATAAATCGGCCCACAGAAAGATTTATTGTTTGACATGTTCTTATTGTCAGTGTTTGATCACTACACCAAGATATCACTTACAAGTTAATATTTCTGTCCAAAGACTAAATATTAATGGAGTGCCCGATATCTTAAGATGGGGTTACCTTTATTTGGATTTATTATTGTTATTATGGATTCTTATGTGAGCTTGTTTTGGGTTTGTTTGTTTTGTTCTCTGTTTCAGCTACTAGTTCTGCCTCTAATATTACTGCCAACATCAATTCAATTCCTATGCTGAATGGTAGCAACTTCAAATCATGGCAAGAGAACCTCTTAATAGTTCTCGGAGTCATGGATCTCGACCTTGC
>CAMOHE010026979.1:0-19167 GCA_946598075.1 Artocarpus hirsutus
AATCATTATTAAAAATTGAGAATTGAGATGGCCGAGTTGGTGTAAACCGCCAGATTAAGGGTTTGGTACAAAGGAGTGTGGGTTTAAATTCCACCCTCAATGAAAATACTCATTTAAATACCACCCTCAACAAAAATATTTATTTTAGCTGACTGTTAATATTGATCTGTTTATACCAAACAGCCTGTTATTTCTAATAAAAAATATGCCAAACACTCTCATTTTATTAAAATATCACTTTGACCCCACCTTCTAATATTAACCCAAGAAAAACAACTATTACACTTTATCTTAATAAAATGGCTGCCTGGCACATCGTTCAGCCTCTTTTTTTATAACCGGCTCTACTGCTCTTCCTTTTCGGAAGTAGTCGATGTGGGACACCATAAAACGTCAAATTTAAAATCCAGGATGCGCATCTCAAGAAGCTGATTATCCACGATGGGCATCTCAAGAAGCTGATTATATGTAGTTAATGGTTCAAATGTCCTCAAAATTAACGGGGCAGCAAGTAATAATACGTAATATATATATATATATAGATGTATATATAGTTCATCTATGTTGGATATGTCAAGTATTAAGTAATAGATATATCAAGTATATACAAATGTGGCTAAGCAACTTCTATTAACTCTCCAGAAATGAGCTGAATGGAGGCAAAACAATTAGTTATAAAAAAAAAAAGTGTTTATTGTCTCTGATAGCATGAAGGACGGTTTAGAAGGTATTTAAGAGATCAGTTTGAACCAATGATTAAAACTAAAAATATTATAATGATTCAAATTTTATGAGTCAAAAAGCTATAACAATATCGGTTTAAAATTTAAACTGTGGTTTTGTATTATAGTTCTTGAACAATATTTACATTATCTCGTATACACAATGATACATGAGAAGGTTTTGATTTCTTTTCTACCTTTCCTTATTTTATTTTATTTTATTTTTCCCTTTCAAGCTAAATAAACGTTTTACATGATGTGTGTCTGGTTAAAGGTTTGAATTAGAACTTGAAAAAGATTGACTAAAACTTGAAGAAATCCTAAAACTTTGAGTGAGCATAGCAATATATAAATCACCTTTTCCATTCCTTGCATCCACATAAGCTTAGCCTATAAAATTATTTTTTTTTTCTTTCTCAAGTAAAGGAAATTCTTTGTCCTTGTTTTCTTTTTCTTCTATTAAACCAACCAGAAAAGAACTTTCATCTTATGTAAAAGCAAAATGAGTGGAAGGGAACAATACAAATATTATATACCATGTTTTGCACTGTCAAGAAATATATCTACATGTTTCAAGGTGTTGTCACTTGAAAGAATATCAAATTTTGAACAGTTAAAGACAGACATCTTTGATTAGATTTTTTTTGCCACTATCCCAGGTATTTTACACAAAAGTTTAAAAGTTATGAGATAATATTCAAACGTCAAATTAGCATAATTAATAAGATCTTAATCGATAACATACTGATAAAGATAATTAGAACTTAATCCCAACAAGCTAGTTTAGCTTCCATGAAGCAAAAAATGTTCTTTAAGATATGCATCCTAGATGTTCTATGGTACCATTGATTATTAAGTGGAAAATGTTTGCAAATGAAATTAATTCATCCAACATATCTAGGGTAAATATATTAAACATCCTCATTTCTAGCTCAAAATAAAGAGTTTTTACTCTGTTTCGCAATGAAGTTGGAACTTGTTAATTCTAATTTGATATAGTGTAAAGCTTTCAATGTTATAATATAAAACAAAAATATACTATAATATAAATCTTTACGTGTTATAGTATTGAAATTCAAACTACACTTCCAAACACACTCCTTCCTTTTTTTTTTTTTTTTTTGGCGCAAAGGATAGTGTTTGCACTTGGTTCTATATAATTTATTTCATTTAAAAACCTAAGATTCGTAAACAAGAATGATAAGAAAGAGACAGAAAGAGATGTTTGTCACTTGAAATTATACCACGAAGAGATTTTTACCACAAATTTTTATATTGAGCGTAATTTTGTATTTTTTTTATTTTAATTTGGATATATCTAAATTTGACTAGTTTCGATTAAATATGCAAAACCATTGATCACAGTCACATGTTAGGATAGTAACCCCGTTTGTTTTTGTTCTCATAATTTTTAGAAATATTTTTACACATTTTTTGAAGTAAAAATTTTCAAAACACTCTCAGCAAATTCTTAAAAGATTTTCATTTTTCAAAATAAAATATTTTTATCTATTTTAAAAAAATACCAAACGGCCTAAAATTTATCTTCTTTTTTTTAGCCTGGATACAAGACATAAATATTCACAGGTTTTGTAAAGGACTTATATGTAGTTCTGTGTAGATTTAAGACTGTTTGGCAAAATTAGTTTTAATAAAGATTTTTAATTGCTACAATATAAAGCTCACATGCTATAGATTTCAGTTCAAAAGTTTCAATTCAACTATATATCCTAAACACCTTATTCATCAAACTTCTCAAATTGCGGCCAAACAGTTCGTAATCGATATCCCCCTCTTTTATTTAAGTCCCTTTCTTTTATAAATCCCGGTCTAGAAATTTAGACACAGAAAAGAGAAATAATTCCCAACATACGATATACAGCAATTGGACTAGGAGGTAAGTATCTTCAAATAAATGACTCAAATCTTAGCGAAGAAAAAGAAAAAAATCTTGTAAAAGCTAGATATATGCTAAGTCAAAATCTTGTAAAAGCAAGAGAAGTGGAGGAGAAAGGTTTTTTATAAGAGGCGTACGGCGTAGGGTGGTTTGGAATTTGGATATAATGAAATAAATCTCAATATCAAACGACATACTTGTATGCCGCCTATAAACGGCAATTAATTGAATGGCACCCAACCTGTACTCTAGTTGGTCTACTCCTCATTGAATGTTGTAACGCTACCAAGTGGGGTTAAGGGTTTTTAATAAGTTAAATAAAGGTCAGAAAATAAAAATAAAAATAAAACATCAAAAGAAATTTACTTGAGACTTCAATAAAAACTCTCAAATCAAAATAAAAACATAAACAACAAATAAACCACAGTTTAATGTAGCACATTTAATTTACTAATATAAAACCATCATCATCATTTCAACTCTCAATATATCTTAATACAGTCACAGAAGATAACATACGATGCTTACGTTATCAAGGAGAACATTCTCAATAACAGAAGATAATTCAACTGAACATAGATACATAGCTTCCTTAACTATATCTCCCATTGCCACCTCATAATTTGTGAGTCCTGAAAAGATGAAATATAAGAGAATGAGCAACAACATGCTCAGTAAGGAAAACCATTGCTCACCTTTAGGTTTTTATCATTGTCACATTAAAACTTCCATGATTAGTTAGTTCTCAATCATTATTCATCTTATGAGAGTCATTATGCTCATATTCTATAGGTATCTTACGTTAATTATTATCGAGTTTCAAACATATACATGTGTACAAAAATTATAGTTCATTAATATTCCTAGGTATCCACGTTTTGATAGAGTATTCATTACTCAACTCATCGAAACACAAATGGGCGCGCTTTTTCACTCTTTAATCATTCGAAGAATGTCGAGTGAGGGGACATCAAGCCCCGGATCCTTACCAAGTCGATTCCGGTACAGTGTGTTCTGAGACTTTCGATCTAAGGGAGCATCATCACCTTCCTTATTTTTCCTTTTAGGGTATTCGTGCTTAAAGACATAACTCTACCCTTTTCACGTCTTATCATTCTTCTATAATTAATCATTATATATAGAGTTACTTTTCCTAACCATGCTTTTCAATTTATAACCACACATGTCAAATCAATTGATTTCTCACTGTACAATATAGGATGAGTTCATGTCATTGTCTCATAAGTAATATTCATATAATAGCAGTTCAACAGACTTGTATATCTTACAATGTAAATAACCACTTTTAATTCTATAAAAACCTCACAAAAGACAAGTAATAGATTCCCTACCTTTTTGAATATAATGTTGATAACTTTCAGTTCATGATACGAAGTTCACCACGTAAGCTCCAAGTACTTCGTGACCCTACGACATATAAAATAACCATACTTTAACTTAATTCTTAATCTATAATCATGTTAACTTATCGTCTATTCTTATTAGTGTGCCATAATCATTAATATAAAATCCTTGAAACATTTCGTAATACAAAACATTAAACAACATATGAGTTTGGACTGACTGATCTGCTCGTCAATCATTTACTTTGGCCTACCGATCAAACTACACATTTTAGGCTTCTTCGTTGGCCTGTCGATCCGTAGGGTTTAGCTTGTCGGTCTGGCAAAGCTCGGCTTGTTGGTCTAAACCTGCCGATGGGTCTGGCCTACCGATTGGCAAGTTCAGCCTGACGACAGAAGAATTTTTTGAAATTTAATTTTTCATTTTCAAAGGATTTAAACCTTAAAACTCAATCTGACTCTTTTTATTAACTTCCAGGACATATAAAATGCATAAAAATGATGAAATATCACATTCAAACATATATAGATCATCTTTTTTAAAATTTTTATACTTAAGATACAATTCTGAACCAAAAATCAAAACTTTTCAAAATAATTCAAATCTCATTTTAAAAAAGATTTATGTAAATCAAACTTCAAAAACATTGTATTGTTACCCACAAACATCAATCACACATTTTTCACAAATCTCATTCTAAAACATGGATTTAGATCAAAGTTTTAGTTTAAAAAACCTTACCTCAAGCTTAAAGAAAATTAGTATTTTTTTGCAAAAATCCTTGATCTTTGTTCTATGATTTAATAAGATCTAAGGAAATAACTTTAGATTTCTCTTTTGATTATCTTGAAGCTGAGTTGATGCTCCTTGATCTTGGGGAAATTGAAGAGAAGAAAGAAGAGAGGAAACGAGAGAGAAAAAGAGAGAGATGTGTGAGAAAGAGTGAAGGGAGGAGACTCAAAGAAGATCAAAATAATCGAAAGGGGACAGGTAGGTGAATGATGGTCTCCATTAGAGGCTTTGTTGCACAAAATGCCAAATGACATTTTTGTAATCAAATAAAAGTTTTAAGGGTATTTCGGTAAATATGCTAAATAAGTATAGAAAAATTTTTGAAAATTTGAAAATAGGTAGAAATAATTAATGTGTAATAGATTTTAGATGAAATAAAAATTTTAATTGATACACTAATATTTAATTTAATTATAATGATACCGTTAGAAAAACAATAGGTGTCACAAATGTGCTGCTCTAAAGTCAACTCTCCAACTTTTTTTTCTTAAATTTGTCAAATTTTACTAAATTGGACACCATAATTAAATTGTTGTAAAAATTCTTCTTCTTTTTTTCCCCTTTAATTCTATATCCGTTCACCAAAATATAACTATCATAACTATCATACAATATAACTAACATAACTATCCAACACTGACGACACTCACCAAAATATAACTATCATACACAATCTGTCTACGAAAGGCTGCAAATACAAAATGTTAATACTAGTTTTGGTTAGGTGCTTAGGTTCTACATAATTTTTTGCAAAGGGTGACAATTCTCTTTTAGGTATGTTTTGTATTTTATCTGATCAATAATTTTATGTGATCAACAATTTTTTTTGTAAAGGATGACATCATTTTTCTGATCCATAATTTTTTGTAAAGGATGACGTAATTTTTTTTAGAGAGTGACAATATTTTAGGTATGTTTTGTATTGATCCTCCCCTAAAAAAATAAGCCCATATTAAACTAATAAAAACAATTACCATACTTGATCTTAGCCATTTGAATGACTTACTCGCCATTCAGCCGGCATTTAATAACCAGCTTTTCTGCTTCAACTTTTCGTAAGTAGTGGACGTGGGACTTCGTAAAACAGCAAAGCTAAGTGCACGATGGGCATCACAAGTACTCGTCTTTGCGTTTTCTTGAACTTCCTATAGTATAGCTAATGGTTCAAATGTCTTCAAAACTAATACGTAATACGATCAGTAATATATATATATACACACATTCTAAGTTGGTATATGGGCTGTTCTTCCGTCTCGCCGTTGGAACGCTCCCTCCTTGTATTTTCAACTATTGGTATTGGATTTTTTTTTTATATATCTTATTCCTCTTTCTACCCTTCCATCCCTTCTACCAAAGGGACCTTTAACACGAACTGCCATGGAAATACTTTCACAAAACAATAAGCCTCTGATTGAACTGGTCTAGAATCCCATGATCAATACACCCTTTCCTTTCTGCCTAAATCTGTTTCCAAACCCCCCCTCCCCTCACACCAAAAAACAAAAAAAAAAAGAAGAATTTTCCTAGTTTTGGTGTTAGAATTCACATAAAAGAGAAAATCCGTTTTTGACAGTGTTGGTCCAAGAATTCGAAAATCAAAGACAAATAAAAAAGAAAGAGCGCAAATAAATTATTGCTCTGCCACAAGAGTCATCTTCTTCTTCTTTAACCTTGAAAAATCTAAAGAACTCAACTTTTAGAACATTCTTCTTTTTTTTTTTTTTTTTTTTTGTGGTTTGCTGATGAGTGAACCTCCTTCATCATGTTCAGATATTCAATCTATAATAAATGATAAATAGATAATAAAAGCTAGAGATAAAGGAGGGAGAGATGGGGGAACGATAACAAAGAAAGAAACCACACCAAGCTTTCCATTAGGTAGAGATGTCATTGCCCATTGTGTCAAGGGCAATAACATAATAAAGTTCCATTATGAGAGCATTAAATTGATTTTTCCCTTAGAGTAAAACTATAGTCAAATAAAGTTTCAATTTTTTTTTTTAAATATTCATAATCCAATTTCAGGAGTAATCCTAACATCATCCTCAAAAATTTATCGTTTTTATCTTTCATACTCATAATAAAACCATATTTTTGGAAATGCTCTTAAGTGGGTTGCAAAAGAAGTGACATGATGAAGCATAGAAGATAGGGAAGACAAACTGAATTTCTTCAGTTTTCTCTTTCTTGCACACTAGTCGAAATGCACGTGCTCCCTTCGCGTTTGGGTATTAAATATATTAACAAAAAAAAAAAAAAAAGAAGTAAAAAACTAAGGAGAAGAAAACAAATATGCATGAAAAAATGACAAGAATGGAAAAAAGAGAGAATAAAAAAATTTTAAAAAAAAACTTAAAAGTATAAAAAAAAAAAAAAAGTGCAGTAAACATCCGAGAGAATCCGGAGAGACGAGGTTTTCCGTTGCTGAGAGACGAGGTTTTCCGTTGCTGTAGAAGCTTATCATTTTTTCTACTTTTGCACCATGTGTGAATATATATAAATTATCTTATCCTAATCTTCTTCTTACCTCTCTTTCTCGTAGAGAAGATACCAGATACTTGTGTAAACTGTTACATCATGTCAATTCTACATCAAACAATAATGACAAATATAGCAAAAATTTGCTTTTTATTACAAGAAAATTAACAAATAGTGTAGCATGGATCATGATTCATGATCCTGTTTTTTGTATTTGTCGAGGTAATGATCCAGTGGTTCGCGACCTACTTTCTATTCATCCCAGTGTTGCAACCACAATTTTGAGTACATGACAACATTCAATGTAGGACTGTTTGTTTTACATATTTGGTCAATTTTTTACATTTAAATTTTTAGAATAATTTAGATACATAATTGTTTCTTTAAAAATTTAAATTAAATAAATATTTTGAATCTAAATTTTTAGAGTTTTAAACTTTTTAGACTTAGATATGTTTGATATAGTAAAAACTGAAATTATTTTTCCTATATTTGATTGAAAAAATCATAACTTTTTCATTTAATATCCGATTTGCATTCTTAATGAAAAGAGGAACGAATCAAGATCCATATTGATTATTTTTTAAGATCATAAATATTAAAATTTTATTAGATTTATTGATAAATCAAAAACTTTTTTCACTATCTATCAAACACAAATTCTAAATTTATTTCATATTTAGATTAACATATTAAATGCACATCCAAACGTCAATTTGAATAGCAATTCAAATCTCACAACTTAAACCAAAATAATCCAAATCAACAACATTCAAATTCATTTACCAAACGGACCATCATTAACATCCTCAAATGCATGTCGAGCTATTAAAATCTATGATCTAAATCTTTGTACGTGTACTATTCAGAAATAAAATCTTTGCACGTGTAAGGAGAGGAGAGAGAGAAACCAAGATCTAGAAATATTGTCACAGAAAAAAATACTATACAATTTATGCAAAAGGTCAACACCTATGATCGGAGCCAATATACATCAATTGGAGGAGGCAAGTGTCTTGAAATAGGGTTAGAGTCAAATCTTAGAGAAGAAAAAGATCCACAAACAATTAAAAAGCTGTAAACATACTAAGTCAAAATCTTGTAAAAGCAATGAGAAGGGAGGAGAAAGATGGCTTTAAAATAAATAGGTGAAGGTTCTTGAAAGGAGAGCTATGGAGTAGAGTGGTTTGGAATTTGGATAATGAAAAACAACATACATATTGTTGTGTCTGCCATAAACGGCAATTAATTGAATGGCTACCACCTTCACTCAAGTTGGTCAGCTCCTCATTGAATGCAATGCTGTAAAAGTCAATCCTCCCACCCTTTTTCCTAAAATTTGTCGTATTTAAAAAAATAGATCAAACCAATTTGAATAGTAATCAATGTAATGCAAAGCTTTTATATATTACAGCAAAATGCTATAGTATAAAACTCTCACATGCTACATTTTTTCAAACCTAAACTAATAATGTAAACTACTCTCCCAACAAACACATTATATATATATATATATATATTATGTATATAGATTGTCCTATATTGGAATTGTTTTCATCTTCAAAGCGCTAGCCTAACCCCACCAAACACATCTACATTTCTCCTACTTTCATTTATATGCGTATCTTCTCCTACTATAAGGAGATTGTCCTTCTTAGTTTCCAAAAAAATAATTAAGGAGTGTAATTATATATTTTCTTAACTACTTCAAGTTTAGGTTACTAACAAGTTCGGCCTGTATTAGTAAGATTTAGATCATTTGTTTAATTTTTAGGAGCTCATTTCATATTCTAAAGTCAACCTGCAAGTTGCAAGTACTTTTAGCCAAAAGAAGAAAACCGTGCAATACAACCGCTGACTTCATATGGGGACTTCATTTGAATCTGTATTTTGGTCGAGTGAGATCATATGTATATTGTTAATTTATGAAAAACATAGATCACACTCACAAACTTATGTGTCATTTGGTGGATAAGTTTTAAATTATATATAAAGATGTTTTTAAATTAAGGAAATGGTTCAAACTGTCGTTTTAATGGAATAATAACTTAAGCAGTTTTAAATTAAAAAAATGGTTTTAAACCTGTTAAAATATCAAAACTTTAAAACTTTTGCCCTTAAGTTCAGACAACTTTGAACCATTTTCTACAGCAAAACGATTCTCATTTTCGTTCTCCTTTATAAACCATAGTTTTCCAGACATGCAACAATTCTCGTTTTAAATCATTATTCTTGTTTTAAACCTTTATATTCTAAACATCAATTTAAAACTATTATTTAAACCACACAATTTAAACTATACCATTCTAAACCTGCACACTAAACAAACTCTCATTTCTTCTCGACTAACTAAACAACAACGTTGAAGTAACCACTCCTCAAAATCACAAAATATTCATATTGGGTTGGATAAAGAATACATGAGGTTACATGGAATTGGTCTACTTTCTGATATTACATTAACTTTTTCTATCGAATATTATCATTACATGTATACGCGCATACCTCTACAGAATTCAAAACGACATCATAACATACCAATCTTTCTGAAAATTAAATTATATCCCTTATCCCGCAATGACAATAACAACAATATGTCTTTGCAAACATCTCTTTAATATCAAGCAATAATGTAATAAGCAGACAATAAAAGAAAGACTTCTTTCTATAATATTCCATTTATATACTCACTTTCGGTGATCCGCATGATACTTTTTAAACTTATACTTCTTACTTTCTCACATTTACGTTAAATTAGTCTAAACATAACTTTCATTTCCAATCACTAACATTAAAAACCATAAAAACCTACAAGACCCTTCAAATTAAATAACAAGGACCCCACACATACCACTTTACACGCTACAAAAACTAAATTTTTAGTCATTATAGTTTTTAACAAAATTTTTAGTCACAACAAGATGTTGTGACTAATGTGTATTTTATCACAACTTTTAATTCAATTTTTGTTGTAGGTAAACGTTTACTCATGAGGTTTTTAGTTACCAAAACATGTTATTGCTAAAAATCTTGTGACTATAAGTTACTAATATACATTTAATCATAACATAATTTAATTTTTGTTGTGACTAAAAGTTATTATGGCTAAAAGTCTAATTTTTTATAGTGATACTCTCTGCAATCGTAGTGGTTCAGTGTAGAAATGAAAAGGTTATGTTGCTAATTTTACTTTTGCAGAACAGTTATTTTAATTAGCCAACTTGCTATGTTATATATTACTTCTAATCCTTACATGTATACATGTTAGTTCATAAAAAATATCATATATTTTTAGAAGAATCAAAAAAATATATATACTTGTTTGTCAACTCTGAAATCAATTATTATGCACGTAGTTACTAGCTTAGTTCAATCATTTTACTATTTTGTTAATGGTTGGTTCTTCAATTTTTATACAATCACGATCAAATAGTAATGCATGTGTCGTTGCTATCCCTTTGTATCATTTCCCCCGGCTACTTCCTTCTAACTCATCTCTCTCTCTCTCTCTCTCTCTCTCATCACTTTCAACATGATCACAAACTCAACCAACTCGATGACGCCTTTACGTGCGACTCAGCTCCTCCTCCTCCTTCTCCTACTCACAACCACAATCTCTCTCACAGAATCCAAAGCCCAAGAACTTCACCTCGGCTTCGAAACCCGACCCGAACCGTCTTCAATGGCGTCGTTTCAGCCCCTCCTCGACGATCCCACCGGCAACCTCTCCCTCGGCTTCCTCCGCACCAACCGGTCCCACCTCTTCCTCGCCGTCGTCCACCTCGCCTCCTCCTTCCCCCTCTGGGCCGTCCCCGACCCGACCTGTTTCATCCCCTGGTCCGACAAAACCAAGCTCTCCTTCACCAATGGCAGCCTCGTAATTACCTCCCCTGACTCAAAGGTACTCTGGTCAAGCTCAAATTCTCAACCGGGCGACAAAATCCTCCTCCTCAACAACTCGAACCTGCAAATACAAAAACACAACCAAGATGTCGTTTGGCAGAGTTTCGACTTTCCCGGAAATACCCTCGTCGAGGGACAGAATTTCACGGATGCCATGGAGCTTGTCTCGTCAAACGGGCTTTATTCTATGAAATTGGGGGAAAACTTCATGGGATTATACGCAGTGTCGTTTAAGAGAGGATCCGAACAGATATATTGGAAGCACACAGCCATGCAAGTCAAAGCGGTGATAGTAAAAGGAAAAGGATCGGTCTACGCCCGGGTCGAACCGGATGGGTATTTGGCCATGTACCAAACCGGAACTGAACCGCCAGTCGACGTTCAACCCTTCTCGAATTTTCAAAAGCGGGTCAACGGGCTTGTCCGGGTCGGGTTAGAACCGGACGGGAATCTCAAAGGGTATTATTGGGATGGTTCGAGATGGGTTTTGAATTATCAGGCTATTAGTGAGATTTGTGAGCTTCCAAGTCCCTGCGGTTCGTTCGGTTTGTGCAAGCCCGGGTCCGGTTGTTTTTGTCTTGATAACCGGACGGAGTATGTATCCGGTAGAGGGTGTTATCCGGCGGCGAAGGAGGGCTCCGGCGACTTTTGCGGCGGCGCGGTGGCTGGGAAAGGATTTTGGGTTTTGAGGAGGAAAGGGGTTGAGCTGCCGTACGAGGAGTTGATGGGGTATGAGACGACGTCGTCTCTGGAGGAGTGCGAGGGCATATGTGAAAAGAATTGCACTTGTTGGGGTGCGGTGTATAGTAACGCATCGGGTTTCTGCTACACCGTGGAGTACCCGATCCAGACACTGGTGAGCGTTGGGGATGATAGTAAGGTGGGGTTTTTTAAGGTGAGGGAGGGTGCACATAAGGGTAAAGTGGGGGTGGGTTTTAGAGCTTTGATTGGTTTGTTGGTTGGCGTCGTTTTTGCGCTTGTGGGGTTCATTGGGTTTGTCGTTTACAAGAAGTGGTGGAAGAGGAGGGGAGGGAAGAGGTTCTTGGATGAGGATGAAATGGGTGGGGTTTCACCCGGCCAGTATAGGGATCTCGGATCCGCAAGTTTTAGGTCCCTCGAGATGTGCAATAGATAAAGATTTAGAGAGAGAAAGAAAGAGAGGAGAGAGAGAGAGAGAATTGAGAATGACGCAAGGGATGACATTGTTGGGGGCCTTCGGGAGGTGGAAAACTTGTCTTTGAGTTTGACCGACAACGATGTTGTGGCCATCGTATCACTAATTTGAAGAGTAGTGGTTTTGTGGGGCCAAGTTAATCCTGGTTTTACTTGTACTTTGAGGAGGTGGGACCCAATTTGGGCTCATTTGATTGTTTGTTTGTTTATTGTATAGTTCAGTTTTTGTACTGGTTAGCGCGCCATCACATGCCCCAATTTTCAATTGCATTATATAAACTGTATGCGCGCGTGTGTATATATATATATATATACACACGTATATGTAAATCAAAGGAGGCAGGTTAGGTAAAATTGTTGGTTAAAATTATTTTTATTATAATATATAAAAATTTTATATTATAATAAATTATTATTATTATTATTATATATTAAAATTTTATATTATTTATAATTAAAAAAAGTAATCTAAACTACGACCTATGGTACACTATTTGAATGTTATCATTGAAATTTTTTGCCCGCAAGTGGAAGCCCATTTCACTTGAGGTTGCCTGGGTGGGTCAGACCCACCGTCTATTTGGGTTGCCTTGGTGACCCAATCTAGATCCAAATGTTATCAATTTGTGGGATCGCCGGCAACCTCCTTGTCTTGGCAGAGCACGAAATAGCATAAAAAATGGACCAAATTCCATTTCGAGCTTCACTTTTGAGTCTCCAAATCATTTCCCTTCATCATAAAAATGTTTGGTTATCTACTTTGCATTTTAAAATTTCTTACTTTTTATATTTTTTGTAAATCAAACATTTTAAAATAGGAGAAAATGATTTTTGTTTATAAAATAAGATTTTTTTAGAATTTTATTGAAAGTATTTTTAAAATTTTTGTTTTAAAAAACGTATAAAAATATTTTTAAAATTTTTAAAATAATAACAAACGGGTCTTGGAATCGAAAAAAAGAATCACAAGTTTTAACTTTCTACAACCAAAGTCTGGCTATGTTATTTTTTTTTTCTCTCTCTCACACTTCTTCAAATAAGACAAGCCATATGCATCGGAAGAAAAAAGAAAATATAAAGCAAAAGATTGAGTCCACAGGAGATGTTTCTTCTTCTTCTCTGTCTATCTTGATTTCATACTAATTTGAACTTTTTTTTGTCTCGGGTTTATAAATTTGGGTTTGAAGAATTTCAGGAAAAAAAAAAAAAAACAAAGAGAGAGACTGCATGGAAAATCTCTTGCATCAAACTCAAACTATTAACAATTAAAGTATGGGGCCCACCACTCACGTAATTAATCTCTGCCCTTGGGTTGTCTCTTATTGATAAGACCTCTTTAAAGAAACATAAGCGACATAAAATGAAAAGATATTGTGTTAAGACATGCAAGTTGTTCGTCGTTTATAAATTTTCGCATCTTTATTTATGGGTATATTTGCTTATTTCATATTATTGTCCTTTAGCAATTAGCAGGTTGTTGACGCTTATGCAATTGATTATAGTGTTTGAGACTAAGCTTTTATTTAGAGAATCATTTTTAACGTACGTTTTAAGTTTAAGATTTATAGTATGTAAAAAGTTTTATATTGTAGTAATTTTTTGCTTTTCATTTATAGTTACTGAAAACTTTATACTGTTTACAATTGTAATTAATGTATTAAAAATGTTAAAGTTCTAACTGCTATAGTATAAAGTTTTTACATATTACAGTATAAAAAGATATGCTATAGTGTAAAGTTTTATATGCTATAGTATTTAAATTCTAATTTTAAGCTCTAACTTATTCCCAAACACTCAAGATGCCCTTTTATATTTAATTTTCAGAATGTTGTCGTTTATCGAGATGATGCAGTTATTTCATTGGCCTTTTATTATATTTTTGTTGTTGTATCAGGATGATGTCGTTCTTTAAGTTAAATTGTTAAACTTCTCATTGTCATTTTCATGTTTTTTCCTAAGTTTCCGCTGTTTATATTTCATTGGCGTTTTCATTATATTTTTGTCGTTTTAATCTGATTGTCGTTTTTCAAGTTAATTTTGTTTCCCTTCTCATTGTCGTTTTTATGTTTTTGTCAGATTTCCAGGCTCTTGTCGTTTTATGCGTCATTTCTTTCTTTTAAACTTTTGTTCGTTTCCTATTTATCGTCATTTTTCAGGTTCATGTTGTCATCTTTGAGATATATATATATATATATATATATATATATATATATTATTTAGAAAAAAAAAAAAGGTCCTTTTTTCCAAAAGCATTCCAAAAAGTCGTTTTTTCTTTTATATATATATATATGTGTGTGTGTGTGTATATATATATATATAAAAGAAACCCAGCTTTTAAACTCTCAAAACCATTCCCTTTCTCCCTTCAAAAAAAAAAAAAAAAATCTCTTTCTGCTATATAGAGGACTTTTGTTTTTGGTTCATATTTGAAATAGACAACAATGGCTTGCATGGCGACGATGATTTTCGCTTCATTGTCAATTTTTCATTATCCTTGTTATGCTTTAATTGCACTTTTTCAAGCAGATTTCCAACCACATTCGTCGTCGTTTCTCGTTCTTTTGTTGATTTTCATATTTTTGTGGTTTTACATTTCGTTGTCGTTATTTTATGATTTGTTATTTTACTGTTATTGTCGTTTACCAAATCGCACCACGTTTCGAGCTGATATCATTTGACGTCTCACAGTTGTTCTTGTTCATTTGCTCTTTGTTGTCGTTTTCATGTTATTGTAGTTTTTTAGTCCTTTTCCTTCTTTCTTCTCTTTCTTTCAACAATCTGTCGCTTTCAAGATGTTGTAATATCTTCTTGTCGTTCATCAAGTTTTCATGATTTGTCGTTTAGTAGGATATTATCTTTCATGAGGTTGATGTCGCATTAGTTTTTGTCGTCCATTTTTCAATGTTCTTGTCGTTTTAATTTGGATGTTATTAACATTTCATTATTTTTCTACTGGTTACTTGTTTTCGTTTCGTAGGCTGATGCCGTTTTGCATATAATTGTCGTTTATATTTTTTTTGCCGTTGATGCATTTTATTGTCGTTATTGTATTTTGTCGTTTTACTGTTTTGATCATTGTGATCTTTCAAGTTCCCGTCATTATCATTTTAATATTTTTTAAGTTATTGCCTTTTCTTCATCAATATTTCTGTCGCTTTTTCCTGGTAATGTAGTTTGGCATGTCATCGTCGTTTCTCTAGCTTTTTGTCTTCATGAATTTATTGTCGCTTTTTCCCGTTTGTGTCGTTTTTTAGGATCCTATCCATTAAGCATGAGTATGGGCCGCTATCATTGAGCAGAACTAAGGCTCAAGATAACTTAAGAAAAACTTGATAACTAAAGACTTTAATTTCATAAAGAGTTTTTTTATGTGAATAACAAATTATAAATTACATCAAGGTTCTTGTATCACTTTACTTTTTGTAGCAATAAATGATTTTTACTTGCTTAACTAAACATTTTAAACGTTCTTTTTAAAAAAAACTCTTTTTTATGTATTATCCAAACACTAATTACCAACTTATACTTAAAAGTAAAAGCAAAAACTATTCTAAACCAATCCTAAACCAAACCCTAAGTGAACTCTGGTCTGCTTATAGCCACATGTCTTCTTAGGAGGGTGAAAAATTACTCACTGAGATATATATGTGAGTTGCTTGTGATTCAAGAGACTAGTGCTTCATTTGTGGTTCTTAATGAGTGAAACCGAAATTGATGTTACATGCCGTGTGACAGCCTGAATGGTTAGGTTTAGTAGTTACTTCACTTTCCAATCCTTGTGTCAATTTGCAAGTGCTTCTTCAGGGAATGTTTTCTCGTCTCTCCTTCTCTGCTTACTGGTCAGGAATGCCTTTGGAGACTGTGCTCACACGCGCGCATATATATACATATATATATATATATATATATTTGTAATGACAAACACAATCTAACGATAATTTTATATCTGACTCCAGTGTAAGAAGTAGAGTTTAAATTTCCAATCTTAAGTTGTTAATAATAATAATCATAATAATAATTGAAAATTTGGGTTGAGATGTATGTGCATCCTAAATATAAGTCATTATCTAATGAAAACAAATGATTCGACTACAACAAATTATCAAAGGCGATGCAGGACGTAAGTATCAAGTTTCCCTGTCAACAGTCTATTTTGATCATTTTACCAAATGTAATTTGATGGTATAAATTTTTGATGCTATAAATTCACAACGATTTATAACCAAATATATTATCTAAAGAGCAATAAACTATGGAAAAAAGGAAAAAAAAATCATTCAATAATTACATTTTCAATGGGTAATATTTTTATTATTAGTCGTTTAATATAAATTTGATAGTTGTAATGAAATAAATAGTCGATCAAAAATTTTATTCATGTCATTTTTATGTCTCTTCAATAATATCATGTTACGTCAATTAAAATATTATATTACTAATTTTTTTTTTAGAAAGAAGAAAAAATGCCACCACTTTTAAATAGGGTTTAGCGTGACTCGAATTCTAAATCTATGGTTGAAATAGAGGGACTTACAATCAATTAAGTTGTCTTCACTCATTATTATTATATTACTAATTATGTAGATTAAAATATTCTAATTGATGTGACAATGACAGAGATAAAGAAAAGGACATACAAGCTTCTAGGCCATGCATATATTAAATGCATGCTTTAAAATTTACGATTTTGAGGGCTACAGGAGCTTGACAAATACAAAAGATAAAACCCCAAAGGCCTGCGGATAGAGGAATTATTGTTTTTTTCTAAAATGCTGACTTTACTGGTTTTCTAACATTACTGCTTGTAACCAGTAAGGAATTACAACTCACCAATTCAAATTTTCTGCCTATTAAGTGGGCTCTTTCTGTGAGAAAAGCTGAAAAATCTTCTGGGGTATTAATATTATTGATTGTAGTGGAAATGGACACAATTTATTTTCATTGAAGTGTATGTGTATGTGTGTGTATATACACTATACTATACAAGTATTTATAGCTATATTTCATTCTCCATTATATTCTTGTTCTGTCAGTACGAATGTATAAGTAACATCACAATATCAAAGGTTAATCTCACATATGGTCTCCAAATTATATTGTTATTTACATTTTAGCCCATGACTTTTAAAATGTCTTAAACTCTATTCTTGATCTATCAGTTTGTTTCAATTTTAGTCTTGAAAATCATTTGGTTTTAAAAAAAATGATAAAATTACGTAATGCTTGGAAATAATATTTGATGATAAAACATGAAATATATACGTGACTCTAATACCAAAAATGTAAAATAACACCCTGCCAATAAAATATTGTCTATATTTCTGCTCTGTTTTTATTACTCAATTGATGGAAATGTTAAAATATCTTAAAAGTTGGAAACTAAAATCGGATCTACAAAATGTAAATGAGGGATTATTTATAAAATAAACCCTACTAATGAAATAATTTTTTTGGAGGTTCTAATTTTGTCTAGTTTTAAGAAAACTTCAGCTAAAAATTTTGCAACTATTAGTCTACCGATATTCGAAAGGTTTTACAGGGTGTATAATGTGGTTTCTTTATGTAACGTTGGAAACCTGTTGTGTATGTAAAGAATAAATGCTTTTTGGACGTTTTTTATTGAGTTGGACATTTTATGGGGAAGAAAAGTATATTCTTACTTTGCTTATACAATGTTTTGTTAAATATTCTACAAGCATACCCAGCTAATTCTACTTGGAGATGGGGACCCGTCTATGTCAGTAGGACCAAGTAATAGAGTTCCTGTTTTTATTTTTTATTTTTGGCCTGGGAAAAAGAGTAGACGAAAAGGAAAGAAGAGGAATAATAAGATAAGGAAGGGGAACATGTCTAGGAATAATCTAGACATGAGTCAGATTTTTTCATGGCATTAATAAAAAAATATTTTATAAAATAGCTAGTAATTATTTTGATCCTTTCAAAAATATATTTTCTTTTTGATACATTGCCTTATATTTATCAATTAAAAATACTAACTATTGTTGATGGGTCACCAAACTTACCATCATGGTAATGAGACGATTTGAATGAAAAAGAACTTGCTAGGTTATTTCTAGCTGGGCTGGTCTTTGGGAAAATTTGTGGAATTTAACATGATATCCCACTAGTCAACAGATAACTACAAGGCTATTGAAATCATGGGATCAGCATCCAGAAGCTTTCTCAATTCAAATTTAAGCAAACAAGAAAGTTGACGAAAAGGGTGCTTTTTAAACTAAAACGTTTAGTTGTTATAGTATAAAATTCTTACATGTTACAATGTTGAGAAAAAATAAGTTATAATATAAAACTCTTACATGTACAATACTTCGTTTAATCCTCCAAATACCCATAATTAATATATCATAAAAAATTGAGAAAACCCAAAAGGAGAAATTGGAGATAATCTCATTTAGTTCAAATATTATGTAATTTGTATTTATTGTACAGGTGGCTAAAAAAAGGGGATTAACCCTACTAGAAAGTTCTAAGTCCAATTAACTGGCATACCTTCTCGTGCACTCTTGTAATTCTCCCTCTATATTACTAACTTTTCCTCCCTAGAAAGACCTCGTGAACGTAGCCTTTTAAAATTCGTATTTTCTTGTTTTTTTTTTTTTAACTTTATTCTTGTTATTTTATTGTTAATATATGTGATTCGTAATGACGTGAGGTGATCGTGAGAGTTTTCTCTTTTTAGACCAAATTTAACAGTCAACAATTGTTATAATTTCTACTAGTAATTATAGAATGTACATGCATTCTCACTGTTTCACAAAAGGAAAAAAAATATTTTTTTATTAGTGGTGCAAAAAAAAAAAAAAAAAAAAAAAAAAA
>CAMOHE010026979.1:21394-35935 GCA_946598075.1 Artocarpus hirsutus
AAAAAAAAAAAAAAAAAAAAAAAAAAAACTCTTCTCACTCAAAAGCAAGTTCACCAATTTAGGCCGTTCTTTCGATTTATATTAAAATTTCACCAAACCAAACTTATGTTCACCTCTCACCTACCATGCTTCGAAAAAATTATTGCTTTTGAATGGGCGTGAGAGAAGTCTTGTTACACGATGTATTCATGCACGTAATAAGGGACATTAATTTGTGGACCAATAGCAGCTAAACAATAATATTATATATCACGATTATGCTTTCATTACTGAAACAATGAGAATTAATTTCATGCAATCGCTCAAGCTTTACCAACTAATACATATTTTATTTTGACTTATTTCTATTTTGTTTATGTATAGGGTTTTCTAAAGTCTATCTAGAAAAACAATCCCACAAATATTGTAACACATAAAAGTTAAAAAAAAAATGATAGCAAGATTGTTGTTGAACGTAACATCAATACGCAAATAACGTAACACAAAAAAATTTTAGTCATCCATAAACTATCTTATACGTTTTTAACGTCTATTTACATTGAATTGACGTAACAACAAAAAATTTAGTCATTTAAAAACTATAATATTGACAACTTCAACATCAATATTACATTTAATTATTATCATGTTGTGATTTTTACTTTTAGATGTCACTGTTTGAGGAATGGTCCTTCTGAAAGAACAGTAGAAAAGCACTATATACATACATATATATATATATATCTATAGTTATTGTTTGTGCTTGCTAATTCCTGTCCAATTTGTAGGGAAAAGGCTAACGACATTTTAACTGTAGACCCAAGTAATAATCTAGATGTGACGATAATAGATTTTTGACTATTGGGTTTTTAAGAACGTTAGAGCCACAACTTGACTCTATAGTAGTGCAGTGGAGTAGCTAGCTAGCTTCAAAGAGGGTATTTTTTCAAGTGTTTGAATTATTATAATTACCACCAAGTGTTTCTTTTGCTTTCAGAGTCAGATCATCACTATTCTTTAAAGAAATGAGATATATTGAAATGAACCACTCAATATATATATATATATATATATATATATGCATTCAAGTTTGTGTCTTCTTTAGATTATTTTTGAAGCATTACATTTTTGCAGGCGTCACATCATTATAACTAGTGCAAATCTTTCATTTTGCAGTCGGAATAATTTTTGGGTCAGACTTGCTCTAAAATCCTCAGTAATTTTTGCCAAAAATGTTGTATAACCTCCTAACGTTATAGCCCAACTTTCTCTCACAAGGGATGAGTCTTACTTGTAAGATTCAGGTGAGACCTTCAAGTAGGGTGCATCTCTTATGAGAGGATGGAGTTGTTTCCTCACAATAACAAATAGTATTACTCGTTATGTTATTCAACACATAAGACTCATCCAGTGCGGTCCACTTTATTAAATTTAAAAAAAAAATAAAAAAAAAGGAACACAATTTTAGCATGGTATTGTATGTAGATTTACAGATTAAGAAAAAAGAGAAATGTCACTAATATGAAAAACTATGAATAAACTTTAAATAAGTACAAGTTACAATCACATCATCAGATAACTAACATAATATTATCAAATCTCTAAAAATAAAAATCAACAGATGTTTTAATTTCATAGTAAATTATATAAAGTCAAAACTATTAATAAAGTAAAAGTATAATATATTTTTTTGCTTTACTTAATATTCACTGTGAGACAACTTTGAATAGAGTTGATCGATATCTATCCCTCTGTTTGGCTCTGTGGTTCCCACCACGGTTCCCACCACAAATTCAGTTATGAACAGTGTAAAGCTCTCACATGCTACAATAACAATAAAAAAATTTACTACAGTGTAAAGTTCTCACATGTTACAGTAAAAATGATTCCCACCACTGGTTTCTACCACCCTCCAAACACCCCATTAATTTCTCCGACTGTTTTTTATTTTATTTTTATTTTTTTTATCATCCCGTGGCATAATCTATCTTCCAAATTTTCTTGAGTTTAGTTTATTTGTTGCTTTCCAAATTTACGTTCCCAAGACAAATTTCTAGTAGTGGTCCTATGGCTTCCAAGAAAAACAATCTCAAATAGCAAAAAAGAGTGAAGTGACCAACTTCAATCCTAGAAAACAAGCCTAATATTTTGAAATCAGATAAAAATCCATATTTTCCTTATTAATTGCAGCGTTTTGGCTTTGTAATTTTTCTTCGTAGAAATAAATAATAAAAGCTTGAGAGTGACCCTTCATCTTTTTCTAACAAAACTGACATAAGAAGTTATCTTAATGTGATGCATGATAACTGTTTTTTCAGGCCTAAATGTGTCATAAATTCAAGGAAGTGAAAAAGCTAGGCGTTGGCTGTGCTTTTTGGTAACTGAAACAAGGCAGCGACTCAATTAGATGATTACCGTTTAATACTCCCATAAACAAATGGGGGTCTCTCTCAATTTTTTTTCTCAGGTTAATTTCATTTTTGATCCTCAAAAAATATCAATGGTTTCTTTTTAGTCTCTAAACTTTTAACTTGACACATTAAATAGTCCATGAGTTTTTCAAATGTTACCTTTATAGTAAATCTATAATAAAAAAAGTTAAAAAGCAACAGATTTTATTAGTCAACTCATACAATTATACTAAGTTACCCTTTATTAATGAATTATGTACGTCTCATGTGATAAAATTCGTCGTATTTTTAATATTTTCGTTATAGAAGGACCATTAAAATAATATTTGAAAGATGCAGGGATTATTGGTGTGTTAATTAAGAGTTCACAACTGCATACCTGTCTTTCATCTGTGCTACGTAAATCTCTTGGGCCATTTTTTAATTTTGTGGCCCACCCTGTCACCATCTTTTATTCATTATCATCACCATCGGCCAACCCCATGTAGTGCAATACTATTCCATGTCAGCCTAAAACCCATGTGGTATCATCTATCTGATCTATTATGTGAAAATTGAAAATCTCCCACCATGGCCCTATATCTTCCTTTTTTTTAATGCTAATTTGCTTCTTCCTTTTTTCTTTTTCTTGAATTGAGGGTGGGGGCAACCACTTTTTTTCTTCTTTTTTAAGCAAGGCCAAAAAAAAAAGAAAAGAAAGGAAAATCCCTCTTTCCTGCATTTGTCACTCCATTACATTATTATATTAAGAAGTATATTTTTACGAGAATACATGGAATTCAATGTCACCACAATCTAAGGCAGTATTTATGTTAATAATTTACTCACCTATAAATTGTCTTACTTGCACAAGATAAGGGATTGTTATATAATCTCTTTTATAATCATCTCTTTTAGTTTTTTCATTAAAAAAAATCAAATGTTTAAGGTGGAATCGTAATTAATGTAGATAGGCTGGCTTTGGAACATAAACTTCTTTAATTTTTTTTCCTCCTTTTTCCCTCATTTTTGTCTCTTCTGGTTTTCCTTTTTGCACTAAATTCAGTGAAATAGAAAGTACATCTCCCCACATGGAAGAAAACCAAAGAGAAGAAGGGAAGTATTATTATCACTGCTTCTTCAACTTCTTCTTCTTCTTCTTCTTCTATTCCCCATCTTTTGTCTCCTTCACTCTCCACATGTTTTTCTTCACAACAAACACCTAAAAAGAACCTTCTCTTTTCCCTTGCCCATTTCTCATTTTTCACTTCTCATTTTTAACCTTTTTTTTTTAAAGCAATGAGGAGCATAGCAACTTGTTATAGTGAACATGCCATTAAGGTCTCAGATTCCTATTGTTCCGGCTCTTCAAACATGGCTTATAATCTCGCCCCAAAACTCAAAAACAAGCCTTGTTCTTCAATCCCGAGAGAAGTCACTTGCATATACAAAACCAAGCTCTCAAACCAAAACCAAATTGTCCTCATCACCCTCACTTGGTTCAGAAATCTCACAGCCGGGATCAAAGTTTGCGGCGGCAGCAGCGAAGACTACTCCTCGGCGAATTCTTCGGAGACGACGACGTTCAAGCTGCTAAAGAAGGAAAAGGGCAACGAGAAATTCAAGTCCTCATGTGGTAAATACAAGGTTGAAGTTTTGTGGGATTTTTCTAATGCCAAGTATGAAGGAGGGCCAGAGCCAATTCATAATTTCCACGTCATGGTTTTGGTAGACTCCGAAATTTGCCTAGTCCTTGGTCACGTTAAGGACTATATTGAAAAAAATAATATTGTTATTCCAAAAGGGAAATTCTCTTTGGTTTCTAGGTGTGAGAGGTTGATTTCTTGTAACGCTTTTTACTCAACAAAGGCTCAGTTTTGTGACAAGGGAATTGAACATGATATTGTTATAAAGTGTGGGAGAGATCAAGAAGAAGAAGAAGAAGAAGAAAATAATGATAATAATAATAATTGTTATTATTATAACAATAATAATAATAATCATGTTCTGATAGTTTGTATTGATAAGAAGACAGTATTTAAGGTGAAGAGATTGAGATGGAATTTTCGTGGGAATCAAGCGATTTTCTTGGATGGATTGTTGGTGGACATGATGTGGGATGTTCATGATTGGTTCTTCAATTCAAGTTCTGGATGTGCTTTTTTCATGTTCAGGACAAGAAGTGGGCTCAACAGCAGGCTTTGGTTGGAAGAAACGTCAGTTTTTGATCAGCACAATGATAAGGAACGACAACAACAAGGACGTGATGAGAAGAAGAGTACTCAGGAGTTTTCATTGCTGATCTGTGCATGTAAGAAACCTGACTGATTTTAAATTTTTTTTGTTTTTTATTTTTTTTTATTGGAAACTATTTAGAAAAAAAAAAAGAGAAAATTTTAATCAACATTGACCTTTTTTTAGATTCCATTATGTCAGTCTTGTCTGGTCACAACAAATATGTGTTTTTTTTTTTTTTTTTGGGTTCTACTAATTGTGACTTGTGTATTGTATATCTCTATATACCTCCAAACTTGAGGGACATGGATTTTTTTCTGTCTCTCTCTGTTTGTTTGTTTGTTGTCGTCGTTGTTGTTGTTCTTTTTTTTGTTTTTTTTTTTTTTGTCTCTTTCTCAAGATGAAAAAAAGATGCCCTTTATTCCGGGGAACAATGTTAGCCAAACGCGCATACCGTTATATTGTCATCATAAACCGATTGTGTTGGGGGAAAAAGGGTATAAATGAATACTTGTAAAATGATGTCACTTCGTTTTCTTCACCACAAGACTTTCCAAATTTCACAACAATACAGCGACCGTTTGTTCCTTTGTTTTGGGGGAAAAAGGGTATAAATGAATACTTGTAAAATGATGTCACTTCGTTTTCTTCACCACTAGACTTTCCAAATTTCACAACAATACAGCGACCGTTTGTTCCTTTGTTTTGCCCGTCTGACCCACAATCCAAATCTTCTTGTCAGAGGCTTTTTTATATGAAATTTTAAATTTCTATTCAAACTTTTTGTTCAATCCTATAACTACAAGTCCAGAGTTTTATTTGGAGGTTTACAGGTATTAGCTCCATATTTGCTTCATGGTTGGCATTACTTCTGGGTGAACTAGAGTATTAGGGCAGGCAAATTCAAAGCACCTTCTTGTGCCGCAAGAGCGAGTTATATATTTTCATCTACATCAATCATCCTACGTGTTTTTATATTATTGGTCAACTATGAACTTCACCCCATGAATGCCTCGAGCTTCTTTAAGGTTTAGACGTTGTTTGGTAGAAGGAAGAAAAAAAGAGAGAGGACTAATCATCTTTTTATCACGCTTGATATGAATTCTCTCCTCAAAATTCTTCGACTTTGAAAGGATCAAAATTTTAGTCCGTACGGATTTTGATCCCTTCTCAACTGTGCTTTGGCTTGAGTCACTTTTATTTAAGTTTGAGGTGACAACATACCAAATTACCAACAAAAATGATTTTCCTTTCTACAAATAGTTACATACTATAATATGATGTGTACTCTTTCATAAAGAGCAATCCTATTCATTCCAACTTCGTTTGAGTCGGGATTAGACACCCCATGTGAGGTAACAGTCAAATCGGGATATATATCATTTTCCTTCCAAGAATCGTGACATTAATAATTAGGGATTCTATGTGAATACTCTTGAAAAAAAAAATGAAGACTACCTATATACTTCACATAATTATGTGCAGATCTACCGTTTGGTGAGCGAAACTAAAACTGTTGTACCAATTGTAGAAAATTTGTGTACCTTTTGGTTTCTATTATGTGATGGCATAAATATGACCAATATCCCAACGTAACGTAAACTGAAATAATAAATGTCACATTGAAAATCAAAGGAACTAATTGTCCTCTCTCTCTCTCTCTCTCTCTCTCGCCACGAACGTTAGGTGAAGGGCTTTTAACGCAGGCCAAGAAAAACACAACGCCCATGACTAGTTGGTTTTCACGGATTTTTCACTGCACGTGGTTAAGGCCATGCCACACATGTGACAATAAATCTGCGTCACTTTCTCATTGATGACACGTCACCCATTGGTTAGCTACGTTTTTTTTTAATACATTATTGCCATAAAAGCTTTGGCTAAGGAGAAAAAAAAAGGGGAACAATATATAAAGGGTTGGAGCGTCTCTTTCTTTTTTCATGTGTTATGTTATGTGTGTGTGTAGACAAATTATATTAATGCTCCCATTTTCTTGGTTACTTCAGATTGGAAATTTGGATATATATATATATATATATATATGTGATTTATGTTATTTAGTCTTGTAATCTCAAATGGGCAAGGTTTTGTTTTCTATATAGGATGACTATGTAAGGTTTCTCGGTTCCTTTTCACCAAAGAAAAGTAGATTAATAAAAAACGACATCTTGGAGAGTCTACTGGATTTGAATTTCTCATAAGGAAGCTTTAATGATTTAGGGTGACTTTTGTGAGCCAATTGAACAATGTAAGACAACAAAAGAATGACTATGCTCTTCTAAAGAAAAATAAATCTAGCTCGTTTGTTTTTATTCTCAAAATTTTTAAAAATATTTTTGCACATTTTTTGAGGTAAAAATTTAAAAATACTCTCAGCACAATTTCTAAAAAATTCTCATTTTTTAAAACAAAAATATTTTTATCTATATTAAAAATAATATCAAACGGCCCATTTAGTTTCTTTCCTTAAATGGAGCTAATTTTACGGGTCTATTTTGGATCGCTCGCTTGTATATCGTCTTCTCTTCATTCTATAGAAAAGCAAATATCCCATGATCTTCAATCGATATCCCGATTTTACATATTCACTCCTACCAAATAGTCCATAGAGGTTCAAATAAAATAATTTGCACCAAAATTCATTGAGAAAATTGCATGTTATATCGCACTTTTAAAAGTTGTGTTTATTCATGTCATATTTAAAAAAATTATGCCACATTATCCTTTATATAATATTTTAAGTTGTGTTATAAATGAATATATATGACATTTATAAAAAACAAATCTTAAATGATTGCATTTATAAAAATTCCCCAAATTCATGATTTTCTTTTCAATTAGATTTCCAACCTGGGCCAAATGGTTACGGCCCATGTGCCTTTTGCCGTTTTCAAATTTTCAAAATGAGCCGAGCCTTGGCCGACAGCCTTGATCCGACAAGCCTCATGCTTGCTGACATCATATCAATTTTCTCTTGATACGCGAGTATTATCCTCCTCTATGAAGGATTAGTACGCTTAGAATTATAAAACACTTATAAACTCTCCGGTAGAGCCGAATTCTGAGAGACAATTTTGGTGTTTACAATAGTGTATTACCAGTCACATTATGTCATGTTATTAAAAAGAATAAATTGTTTTGTTGTATCTCAAACTTTTTTTTTTTTTTTTGCATAATACATCTTGAACTTTTGATCTTGATAAAATGCCTACGAATTTTAAATTATTAGTAATTAATGTTTAATAGTTAACAAGCATTAAAAAGCATAAGCAATTTTAGTTACGAGATTTGCACATTTCTTGGAGTTAGTTTTCATTGTTTTAAGAAAAAATTAAAGCTCAATACGTGAAAAAGAATACTTAATTGAAATTAAAAGCAGCTATTTGGACCTTGATTGCCAATGATTTCAAAGTTTATGGTGCATTGTGTCAAGATTAAAAATTTGATGTGTATTATGTAAAAAGAGAATAACTCGTGATACGATAGCAGTTTTGAGCAATATTCTTCATGCTTTAAGATTTGAGTTAATTAAATAATGTGCCCTAATAGGATTTGTTAGACATTATGTTGAAGGACTAAAAATAGGATGGATGGTCCAAATCCTTGTCATAATGGATTCTTTTTTGATGTTTTTAAGGTATGATTTAGGATAGTTTTAAAATTTAAAGGTATAAATATTAACCTTAGACCACTTTCAATGCAATATCAACGCTAATATTATGTTTTCTACAACAAGGTGTGAAATTAATATATTTGATATTTTATTATATTTTGTTTTTAATGTATATGCTATTTCAAATACGAGATTTTCTCTTTGTCATATAAATTTTAATCTTTGAAACTTATGAAAGAAAACTTTTTATTTATAAATAATTTAAAAATTACAATGTTGTAACTATTAAAAGAAAATGTCAACAAATCAACCAATAACAATCAAGTACTAAATTTTTGCATATGGTACATTTGATGTATTTTTTTAGGATATTTGATGTCAAATTTAGTATTAAATATAGCATGTCAAATTTAATATCACAAATTACATTGTATTGAAAAGTGGTCTTGTTGCCCAAATATCATGACATTAGTATTGTATTGGAGATTTTTTGGAGTATGATAGTATTCTTATTATTAACTCCTAAAGCAGAAGATGTCTTGGCAAGTTCCCATAAAAATGATCAATTCATAAATCAATCCTTCTATTATCCATTAATTTAAATTTATGCCCTTATCTAACACTTTTTAGATTTGTAACTCTCAATCCTTAAAGTAGGCACATTCATCCTTGACTTTTTACATGTTCTAAGAGTAGTCACCCTAATTTATGTCTTTCTTCTCTCCTCCCATTGCTCTCTCACACTACAAAAAAATTAGACTTCTAGTCACAACAGTTTTTGACAAAATTTTTAGTCATAATAAAATGTTGTGACCAATATATATTTAGTCACAAACTTTAGTTCGATTTTTATTATGACTAAATCCTTTAGGTACGGAGTTTTTAATCATAGAAACTTTTTGTGACTATAAATTCCGTAGCTAAAAATCTCATTATTAAAAGTTTGTCATAGCAAGAATTAAACTTAAGTTTATGACTAGCTATATATTAGTCAAATCATTTTGTTGTGACTGAAGTTTAGTTAAAAATTATCATGACTAAAAGTCCAGTTTTTAATAATGTGACTTCCTATTTCCCCTCTGCTTATGATGACATAGTATATAATTGATAAGAGGCATAAACATTAAACTATCCCTTACAAAAATGTACAAAAAGCAGATAGAGAAAAAAAGTATTTGTAACGTCAATTAAGAGCGTGCATGTGCAGTTAATATAATTGCATCCACGGGCATCCTACACACGCACACACCATGACACTAACAAGTAACTAGTCCTCTTCACAAGCAAAAAAGTCACAACTATCTTTATTTTTTTTTTGCTTTATTTTTTTTTTTATAGTCTTTATGGCCGTGGAAGAAGATGCACTCATTCAATAACAATACCACGAGAGGACGTAAATGCTTAAAAAAAACAAAGCCTATGTCTACCACAATGAATTCCAATCACCAACTACTAATGATGTTGCGTGCTCGAACAATTGGTGTCCTTTGTTACGACTAGTGTTATCAACTTAACTGTAAAATTCACATTTTATAAATGAAAATATTATAATAGAACCAGTTTGATCTGAAACTATTCCAAGTTTTTTCAAACTAGTGTTTTTAAACAATTATTTAGTTTTTTTTTTTTTTTTGAGTATTTGAATAAGGATAGTGTTAAGAACACCAACTCTAATATATTATTTTTTAAATTATAAATTGTCATTCTTTTATTAATAGTTGTTTAAAAGCTTATCACGTGAATTAATAATGCAAAAAATGCAATGTAATACAATATAATACAATACTGTATGTCAAATAAACCTTAAAAAGATAATTAAAAGGCAAAATGAGTACAAAAAATTGCAATTAGCCGTGGTCTTAACTAACGCTATTCTTAATGAATTACCTCTTCTTAGGGAAAAAAGGAATACCAAGTACTAGGTTTTTTTTTTTTTTTCCTAGGGAAATATACCAACTGCTCTTATAAGCACAGATAAGTTATTGCATTGTTCATATAAGTAAAAGGGGTAGGGTCAGATGGCCATAAAATAAAATATTACTTAAGATTCTTCTTTGTTGAGCTATAAAATTTCATCATAAACTAGAAAATTCTTATAGTAGAGAAGGCCAATTTGCACCATTGGTAGAGTATTGATGTTTTCACAGTTAGATTAATTTTTTAACAGTTTGATTTGCAACCGAAAGCTGTTATGTATCATGTGCTATAAATTTTTAATATAAACAGTCGCAAATCAAATCTTTAAAACATTAATTCAACAGCTAAAACAACCTTTTCTAGTGACAATGCTGAATTACCTTCTCAATACTAATCTAACTTTTTAATATTAATCTCTTGCAGGCAAGTTGCTCTTTTATACCCATGAAAGGTGGAGAGTTTGGCATTATTATTATTTAATAAAGTTTTTTTTTTTTCTCACTCGAAGGCTTTGCCTTGTTGTTTATATGTGTTTTTAATGTGGGATGGCAACTCTCATTCAATTTATTACATTATTGTTTCTTATTTCTTTATTACTTACACACACACACACACAAAAGTTACTCTTGGCTTTTGCGATACAAATTTATAAGCATAGATATAATAAAAATATATATGTGTATAAAAGTATACAATCATTAATGGTCATGTTATATTGTTTGGCGTCGCACGTGAATAAAGATGACGTAACGGAAAATAACCGATATATGAAACTGTTGAAATCTATTCTATATAAGTTAAATTATATTTTTTATCTTGTTTTCTCGGAAAGCCTTTTTTTTTTTTTGGTATTTTGGATAATGATATGTACCTATTTTGATGCTCTTCATCAATTTTTGGTGAAAGTATTAGTAGTGTGAAATAACTTGACTTATGATTCTCTTTAGAGAAATCAATGGTTTAAATAAATAATTGGATTTTAGATAAAATTTTTGGGATTTTTTTAGGATTCTCCTACTTGAAATCCTCCAAACTACCCAAATTAATCTAGAAATGATTAAATTTTAGAGGCCACGGTGAGACACAATAGGTTTTGGGGCCATATGAAAATTAATCCAATATATATATTTTTTATTTTATAAGGCTTTCTATACTTGCACCCTCATGTTTTGGCAAATAACAAAGACACTCTCTTGACCGTGATTGTTGATCCAAATTTGACCGTTAATTTTTTGTTAAGATAACAAATATACCTCTTTATTCATCAACAATACATTAACTACATATAGTGTCTGAAATGACTTCTTATCCTTATTTAGCCTAAAATAGGTTTGCTTTATTTTTATATGCTTCTAACTATAATTTTCACTCTTAACGGAATATTTTTTTATCTTAATTAATCTTTATTTAAGTAATGTCCTTCATCTATTAAAATAACATATTATGTATAAATATATCTAAATTAAAGTATATTTAAGGGCCATGTTTTGCAAATTTGACTAGAGAGTATTAATGAAAGTCAGGATTAGACTGGATAAAATTATGTTGAATCCTATCTTAAGTGTTTCGTAAATTGTTGGACAGATATCTAAAAAATTACTAATATATTTTATTCGTTTTCAAACAAAATTAGATTAATATTGTGAAACAAGAAATCTATTCTTAGGACAAGACTTATTAATAAATTTTAAAGGTTAACAAATCTAAGTTAATTTTTAAACATAAATTGCAAAAACTATGATGTAAACTAAAATTAAACCTAAAAAAAACCCAAGTATGACCACAGCAAACTTTCGATGGTATGGTAACAACAACCTTGTCGAGGTAGGCATGCGATAGATTTTGACACGCATGGGTGACAAGTCTCGTGGTGAAGAGATGGTCATGATGGCGACCTTGCGTGTGAGGTGAGTTGCAGATCTTCGTGGGTAGGCTTGGGGGCAACAACTTCTAGCGCTGGAGGTAGGGTAAGGGGTGGGCTTGATAGTGACTTGTCGTGCCACGAGGTGGGAGTGGTATATCTTTGTGGTGAGTCGTGGGTTGGGGAATCTAACAGGGGTGAAGGGGGCACAATAATAGGGTGCAGATTTTTGGCACGTAGATTTTTAAATAGTTGCCTTGTTTGTTTTTGTTCTTATGATTTTTAAAATTGTTTCTGCACGTTTTTTTGACGTAAAAAGTTTAAAAGCATTCTCAGTATTATTCTCAAAAAATTCTTATTTCTTAAAACAATAACATTTTCACCTATTTTAAAAACAATAGCAAACGACCCTAGTGTATCCTAGGCATTTTATATTGACGCTTCATAGAGTCAAGTGTATGAAGTGCTAACATTACAGGTGAGCATAGGGTGAGTAAGGTGAATTTTAAGGATTTTTCAACCCACCCAATCAACAGTTTGGGTGGTTTGATTTTAAATCTAATCTACCCAATAAACCCAAACTTTAGAAGCAACCCACCTAATTAAAGTTTGGGTGGATTTGGTGAGTGGATCGAATTGAGCATTTTAAAGAATGAAAAAAAAAATCAAACTAACACTTTATCAAAATAATAATATTTAAAGAAAAAAACCTAAAATTCATCACATATTTGATATTTAACAAAATTCAAATACATAAGTCATACTTAACAAATAAAACATAACAAACTAAGAAAAATTATAATTTTTAGTCAATAAACATCGACCACAACTAATATGTTGCACAATTGTCAATCTTCAACTCTAAATATCTCCAAACAAATGAAACGAGTGAAGGTTTTTTTTTATTTTTTTTATTTTTTTGGACATTAAGGTAAAGAAATAAATAGGGAGGGTTGTAAACAAAACACAAACGAGGTGTGTATACTAGAGTAGAAAGTGGTAGAGTCTTTTTTTCATTTTTTTATTTTTAAGGAATTATGTAGTATAATATATAGTGTATTAGAAAGTCTAAAGTAGAAAAACTAGAAGTTTAGAATCTAAGAGAAGAAGTATTTATAAACTATGTTATTATAAATAAAAGTTTTTTAATTATAAGAATATATCAAAATTACAATACATATAATAAGTATTATATATATATATATATATATATATATTACATTGGGTGGGTTTAGATTATTTCGGGTTATGAAAAACTCAACCCAAACACACACAATGACAAATCAAGTTCGGTGAGTTAATAAAAATTCTTATTAGAATTAGTTGGTTTTGGATTATCTCTGATTTTTTTGGGGGTATTAAATCAGATTTATCGGATCGTCGGATTTTTTGTTCATCTTAATTAACCTAACATTTTTAGGTAAGGGATATCTTTGTTATTTTGGTAAAATATAGGAGGGGAAAGGTAAAAAAAACATCCATGTTTAAACGTGAAAGGAATTGAGAGGGAGAAAAACGAGTTTTTCTTTTTTTTTTAAAAAAAAAAAAAGAAATTGGAAAACGTGATTAACTTTTTCTTTTCGAAGGGAACGTGATTAACCTTTTGGCACCGGATTGGTCACGGTATTTGCGAATTCCAACTAAACTCCCCCACAGATTTGACCATTCAACTATCTAGTTTTTATTACATTCTCTGTGGATTCTCTGCTGCTTTTTACGGTTTCACCAATCTTCTTTACCTTCTCGTTACCACTTATAACCTTTGTCTTTTTAGGCAAAAAAAGCAAAAAATTTAATAGAAAAAATTACATTAGGTGTTTAAATTATTGTTATAAAATTAAAATCTAACACAATATTTAAAATTTTTTAAAAATATTTTTAATGATATAATAATTGTCTTAATGATATTATATATTGTAGTATATAATTACATATAAATAATTTTAATAATATCATTATGAGACATTTATAAAATTTTTATAAATTAAAATTATATTTTAATACAACAAACATAATCAAGCGAATTGTCTCCTTAACTTAATTTAATAAAGCATCCCCTACCCAAGTGGGTTGTTGGGCTTGTGTTATGATTGCCCACAGATCGCCCAATAGCACACAGCCACTTGTTTTTTTGACGGACTAAGCCTCTGTTTTGGTTTCACTCTTTTGGGCAAGTATACTCAAATATCCCCATATTGCACCCCCAGCGTAAAGTATAAATAACTAAATAAATAAATAACATAGCAAAAAAAGCCAATAAAACAAAAGAGTGTTTCAATAGTCACTTCAAACTCTGTGAAAGAAAAACTTTAACAAATCTCATTCCAATCCATAATTTTTTTGGTTCAAACCAAAGCACCAAACATTAAGTGTGTTTAAGAGTCGTAATTTAAATTTTTTTGGTTCAAACCAAAGCACCAAACATTAAGTGTGTTTAAGAGTCGTAATTTAAATCGTAATTTACCGTTCAAATTAATTTTATTATAATATTTTATTCATGCAAAATTTATATTGGTATGGTATTTTTAATTCAAATCACGGTGTTG
>CAMOHE010026980.1:0-26255 GCA_946598075.1 Artocarpus hirsutus
TATTAAATATATAACATACGCGTGTGTATATATTTATATTAAATCAATATGTGTCATCCATGTTCTACAAATAAATATATATATATATATATGAGTCATGCATGCAAATATTGATGTGATGTAAAATTTTTCGGCGTGAATTTCATGTTTTTTCTTGGGAAAACTTAAAAAAAATATATTCATGTTAAAAATAAAACATATCCTAGTGTGTAAGCATCCTTTAACGGTTCTACATTCGATCCGATCTAATCCAATGATGGAGCCTGAAGATATATTCAATTGAGACAATACAAAAAAATAAGAGATAATTTTTTATTAAATAGGATCATAATTATATATTTTAATTATTGAGTGAAGCAGAGTTATAATTTTTTTTACAAAATATAAGGACAATAGAATTAGTAGCGACATAATTAAGATTTCATATAAAAATTAAAAGATAAAATATGCATTATTAAAATTTGAATGGAGGCACGTACCAATACTTACTTATGTATACCTCAATCACTACATTCCATGATCTACACCAATTTATGATTTATCAAAGGTAACCTCACGCTACTCTATGACAGTACCAGCTCTACCCCGAGGCAACTTAAGCAATTGTTTAAGGTCCCACATTTTTGGGCATTAATTAAAACCTTATTTCTTGAAAGTTAAAATAACAATAGCCTAATTTGTAAACATTAGCATATTGATTTTAAAAAAAAAAAGAAAAGATAAGTAATACATCCTCTAATTGTGCATTTTGAGATATTAACGTGAAATCAAAATGCCTAGAATAAATCAGTCAAAAAACGCGGAAAACTCTTTTAATGTTTTCTTTTTTGAAAATCATTCTTCAAATGTTTTTCAAGATCAAATCGTTTTTTTTTAAATATCAAACCACTCTTTTTTTATAAGAAAATAATGATTCCTTTATTTAAAAAAATAATGATAAAAGGCTCTATTAGCATAATTCAAATAACGTTTTTGATGAACATATGATTGATTTATTTATTAAAAGAAATATAAAGAAACAACTTTTTTAGAAGTAGAAAAAATTTAGAATATTCTTTTTGTTGTTTGTTTATAAATTTGTATTTACTTCTATCTATTTTACACTTTAGAAAATGAAAACAAATATTTAATATTTTCCATTTAATTGACGTTTTTCAATTTTTACTGTGTAACTTTTTTAATTTCTGACTTTTTTAATTTATTAACTTTAACAAAATGTAATTGATGTTTTAATTTTTGAAAAGGTCACTTTAAAAGGAGAAAATTACACGTTATACTACAAATAAACATATGTGTTGTTTATAAAGAATAAATCTTAAAATGTGGCATTTATGAAAATTCTTCAAAAATTTCTACCAAAGGCCCCAAAATACCTAGAGCAGGCCCTGCTTCATGAACACAATCATAATCATGTACTCAATTGCTCATGCTATATGGTCATTACAAAAATTAAACTCGATTTAGTGGAACAATAAGACTCGGAGAAAGAATACAAAGAAAGAGTCTTTCCAGTGATTTTACCTTGCATTAGTTTTGCCTCGATTGTCTAAATATATCTAGTTACCTAATTAACTACAAACGGAAAATATCCAAATAATTGGTGGAGGGTAAAAAGGTCCGCTTGTTTCGAGAACTTTTTAAATTTTTTAGACTTAAATTTGAATTTAAGTATCAAGAATCCTTTAGATACTTGTTTATTTTCCAAAAAATCCAAATCCTTTGAGTATCAAGAATCTAAGTTTTCAGAGTGCTAACTGCCCCTAAATTTTTGATACGTAGATATTTATGCTACAATAAAAATTAAAATTATTTCTCCTATATTTAAGGAAAAAAATCATAACTTGTTCATTTGTTATTCAATTGAGATGATTCTTTTTTCATTATATTCTTAGTAAAGAGAAAAATAAATTAAGATCCATATTGTATATTTTTTAAGATCATTAACATTAAGTTTTTATTAAGTTTGTTGATACATCAAAAACTATTTTTGCTTCCTCTCCAAACACAAATTTCAATTTTATTTCATACTCAGATTAAAATTTAAATATACATCCAAAAGTTAATTTAGATAACAATTCAAATCACTAACTCAAATCCTAATTTAAATCATACTAACTCATATTAATTCGAATCTATTTACCATAGTCGAATATTTGGAAATCTCTCGTTATATTTCTACATTGATGTTTCTTTCTTCAATTTTATTCCAAATAATACCCAAACATATTCATGACCATAAGTTCATGGACCATTGAGGATGACAAAAAAGTCCAACATTATTAAATATATGATATACGTGTGTCATTGTGGATGACAAATATGTTGAATCGATATGTGTCATGCATGCATGTTCTACCAATGTATTTGTCGTGTGTGTGTCAAGCATGCGAACATTGATGTGATCTAAATGTTTTCAGCGTGAATTTCAATTTTTTTTGGAAACTGAAAAAAACGACTGTTTATTTTTTTATATCTTGTATTTTATGTTTATTCAAATAATATACTTTTAGTTTTTGATTTCATCAAATTTATACATTTAGATTAGATTTAATACACAAATTTACACATTTGTCTAATCAATCTTTAATTTTGACCTAAAAATTATCAAATACCCTCAAATTAAAAATATAAGATAACTTCAAAACTTAGAAGAACTTTATACTATGATTTTTGCCTTTAAATATGCATAGAATACCTTCAAAAATAAGTGTTTTGTGTGTTTTTATTTTTGTTTTATTTTTTTTTAAGTTTTAGTTTTTTTATATTTTACTTAAGGATAATTCAGTCATTTTAAAGGTTAAAATTAAATATTAACTGAGGTGAGGTATATATTTGTATATTAAATAAATCTAAATGTATACATTCAATTAGATCAAAAAACGAAGGTATAATTTTTAAATTAACTTAAAACAAAAGGCATAGAAGGCTAACAAGCTTTGTTTCTTCTATAACTACATTTCCCTTTTTTTCAACGCTTAGAAATTAGGCACACGGGGCGGATATGAAAAAATATTCTACAGTCAAGACAGAACTGCTAAACACAAATTTGCAATTAAAAATGGAAAAACTGTTTTATTTATAGGATATAATTTTTAATTGTTGGATACATCAAAATTATTTCAGTTGAACAAGCTTATGATAATTTAACGTAACTTTATCACGATTTGATGTTAATAACTGTGTCCTATAATGAGGTTATTTTTTTATACCCCGTCACAAAATTGTACAATTTAAAAAGGATGACAAAAAAAAAAAAAAGAAAGAAAAATACAAGTTTTATTCCCACCACTCACGTTACAGTAAGCCCTATTCTTGTAGATTTCAGTGCTTACTGGGGTAGTCATTATTTTGAGAGTTGTAGGAGTGTTCTTAAAATAAAAGATTAAAACATAAAAAAATAGAAAACTCTTTTACGCTTTCCTTATGGCTGTGTAGTCTATGAGAGGATATTTTGCTTGAAAATGACAAATACAGAAACGATGTTAAAACGAATCAATTATATAATATGATTCGTGAGATTATTGTATAAAATAGGTCACCAGTTACCACAAACAAAAAATATAATTCTCAACAACGTGTGTGTGTGTATATATATATATATATATATACACACACACACCACATCATTTGAGGATGATATATGATTGTCGTTCATTACTATAATTGTCTGCTGAGTCGTTCATAAAGAAATAACAAAAACAACAACCTCGTCGTCGTAAAACAAACATTTATCATCTTTATTTTTTTTAATCTGAAATTACGTAAGACCAGCGTTTTATATTTGGCACTTATAAGCTATGAAAAAAAAGGCATATTATAAATGCATGCACAGTGGATTTTCCAATGTCAGAGAAGGGGAAAAAAAGTCAAAAGCAAATATATATATATATATATATATACATACATATATATATATATTATGAACACCCATTGATTAGGGAACGACGTGCCTAGACGAAGAAGTCGAAGAACAAAACAACGAAATTCGGCACATAATAAAAAATTAAATAGAAAAGAAGACGGCACACGAAATGAATAATAATAGTAATATATGCCATGAACAATATTACTAATTAATAGTAATCATAAATATTTTGACTGTGAACTAAAATTTCATGATCACTGCTGATTTATGTAATCTACAAGATGTTCATGAAAAATGAAAGCGTTACGCTTGATTTTGCCATGGAAACAGTGGGGAAGTGGAAGCAGACTTATCAATGGATACCGATATTCGGAGCCACCGCCGCGATTACGACGTCGTTTTTGGCCGGCGGGAACAATCTTCCAGCCCCAGTGCGTGCCTAGCGAATAATTTGCTACATTATATCAACCAACATGTTTGAAAATTAAACGAAATGAAATCATTAGTTATATGAAATTTCAACATTACGTTTTAAGTACAATTTTGTTACTATTTTTTTCCAGTTTTCCGCACCGATCGGATCCGGGACTTTGACGCTTTTGAAGGCGTTCATAATGGCCTTCGTAATCTATGTTCCTGGAGCGGCTTTCGCGAGCAACGGCTATGTCAACGACTTATTTTCTGATGTATGGAGATAAAAGAATCTCGTACTCTAGTTAGTGCCTATATATATATATATATATATATGCACACATGGTTTAAGCACAACAATTAATTAGTTTTCAAAGATTTGACGTTTAGTGATTGTAATTTCTAATTATGAAGATTTATGAATTGTTTAATTTTTCAGTTTCTCAAAGAAAGTGAGCCAGATGCAGGTTTCTTGATGTGGAATTTTGTAATTGTTCTCGTCACTGCAGGTATTTTTTTTATATTTTTAAGATATTTTTTTATTTAGTAGGAAGGATAATAGAGGACATCATAGATTAAAAAGTTTAACATTCTCCCGGGTTTTCAATTTGATCCTTATTTCATCTTTTCGGTTTCGAGCTTAGAAAGATCAAGTTCTTGAATTCATATCATTTGCTTAGTTTTTGATGTCATAAATGACGTCTAATCAATTATATTTTGTCATATCATTTAATGAACAAATATGAAAAAGCCAATTAAAGAATATATATTTTTTAAATGATGTAGTTGATTCGATATTATTTTAGATATTAAAATTGGACAAACAATCTGTGTCACTTTTTCCTCTCTATTTTCTTTTACTCTTTCAGAAGGTAACCTAAATGGATAAACATAGATTAATGTGAGATTCTCCTGCTAGGGAAATAGCATTATGCTTGATTTTCATGCATAAGAACCAGCCGTGTGATGAAAAGCTTTTATATTTATAACCATAACATATATTGACAGCAATTTGGCTTGCTCTGGCAACATACTCGGAGTTACCTGTTTCATCTCAACAATCAATGCAAGGTGCTCTTTTAGGAACCATACTTGTTACTGAAGGTTTCAGCTACATTCCCATCTGGAATCAGGTAAATCAGAAAAAGAAATCCAGTGAAGAAAACGAACTAGTTCATTGCCAAGATATAATGTGCTAAAGATTGTACCAAGATAACAAAAAAACCCAAGTTCAATTATTGAGTATTCTCTGCATTCTATGGAGAATGGAAACCACAATTTCACGGGTGGAGGACTTATTTGAATATCACTTGAATGGACCGCGGCACCATTAATCGCCTGCTTCTGCGCATTCCTTCTCTTCACCGTCTTGAAGGCTTTAGTGCTTCGCCACGAAAACCCGAAGAAGAGGATCCTAGTTTTTCTCCCAATTGACTATGGAGCATCTGCTGCGCTGCTTTGCTTCTTTATCTTGTATCAGGTAATCACAAGTAATTAGTACTGTCATTGATCTTCTTTTAACTTCCCCATTCTACTGATAGAAAAATAGATGAACAATAAAACAAGTTTTTATAGACCTTGACGCAAATATCAGAGACCTTTTCAAGTTGTTATTTGCAATGAAACAGAACAAGGAAATTGTTTGACAAAACCACCAGAATGTAACATTCATTTGACATAAAATATATCTGAATAAAAATAGTTCACAACGATGTTACATTGATAATGCAATTGTAGATCATACCAAGCATAACCTTGTACAAATGGGTGGCCGCGGCGGCAGTTTTAGGGGCTACCTTGATTAGAGCAGTACTGTCTTTGGTAAGAATAAGATTAAGATGCATAGACATCAAAATTGTTTAGCTAGATCCTTTTTCTATTCTTATAATAATCTTGTTGAGTATCTAGATTTGGCTCTAAAAATTAGGTCGTTGTAGTTCCTTTGGCGACCGAAAAGTTCGATTCAACCAAGGCAGAGGCCTGTGATCATCATGAACAAGCCTGCCATATTAAAGTGGATCATCATGCTAATGAAGGCTTTGAAAATGTCTTGAAAGATTTGATGCAAATGAGAGTCCTCGAAACTGTCTACGAGGAGGACGAGAAGAGCTGGACTTCGCCGGACACAGCACAAGATGATTCCAATCCTGCTCATGATCAGTCACTTGGTAAGTCTTCTGCTGAGGTAACAGCTCCATTCAAACAGCTTCTTCAGTCTACTCCAAATCGCTTGGTTCAAGCAAGAAACTTTCAGAAGCTTAGCAAAACAACCACCACCAAGATGTGTCCGAGTTTGTAAAAAATTTTGCAAAATCTACTCGTTCCCCTGTGAGTACGACACTTACATGTCTCCAAAATCTTCTTCCATTATTAAAAAAATAAAAATGTTAGGAAGAAAGGACATTTTTTATATGACAATGATCTGGTCTATAGAATTTATTTTCTTGACAAAAAAGGGAATGTTACCCTTGTTTTGTATAACCTGTTATTTTCTAGATTGGTCAGTATTCTTGTCAATATGTAACAAGTTAATAACCAAAACAATATGCAGAACTAACTCAAGTATCATTATCTATCAACGGCATATTTTTAAAGAAAATTTACTAGTTATGTTTTAACAAATTAATTATAACATCGTTTGACGTCCGAAATTTTGATAAACAGTTTGGTACTCATAGCATTTTGTGATCGTAACAACTTATCTAGGACTTACTAACTTCATGTGCTATTTAAACGGCTAGGCAATCGAGTACGACAAACACACCCTAATCCGCCACGCTTTCGCTGAGAAATACGACGAAATAGAAGACTTCTTCAGCTTCCCTCAGCTGCTAGCTTCATGCATGTTTGCGTATGTTTCATTCCCTAACAAGAACTAAAATATATATATATATATATAAGCTCCATGATTCTCTCGCAACTTCTCAAACATACATCTATATACACTCCACAATAATATTGGAACATGCAGGCTCATTCAATCTGCTAGTGAAATAGCACCACTGCTGAGTCCATATGTACACATCCAAGACATATTCTCACAGAGAGAGATATTCTAGAAGTGGACAAGATGTGGTGAGTAGATTTTTCTTTTCTCCATAATTTTCTCTGGATGGGTTTTTATTTATTTATTTATCTTTATCATGCTGACCATCTTTAATTATATATTGTAATAAATTTGTTGGAGTACTTTGTAAATGTGGCAGCTTGGTTTAGGGTGATAGGGGGATTTGGTGCTGCGGTGGGATTCTTTCTCTGCGGATTTAAGTCAATGCCTTGGAGGAAAGTTGACTTATATCAGCAACTCGAGAGTCTTGGCTTCACAATTATCTGCAGTAATAGCAATTATTGTAGTCGGTAGGTTTAAGCTTCCTGTGTCAAGTGTTCACGTCTTTGTTGGGTCTTTAGTTGGACTTGGAATTGCAGATGACCCTAAGGTGAGTCAAATTTTTTTTAAAAGTTGTTGTTATTTTGGGTTTTTAGCTCTTTAACCTCCCATACTTTTCGGTTTCCACAACTTGGCCCCAAAATTTTAATTTTAAAATTTTATTCTCTCAATTGCTAAATTGTTAGAATGTGTCACATTTTAGTCCTAATCATCAAGTTAGTAGGCAGAAAAGAACCAACGCCTCACCTCAGGCCAAAAGTCTCCACATCTCAATTCAAATCGTATCACAAATTACTTACAAAATCTCCAAAATTAAAAGTTCGTGAAGCAAATTGTCGAAACCCCGAAGTACAGTGGGACGAAAGTGTTAAAAATCTGTATTTATTTATTTCTTACATAGCATGGTTTAATTTTACTCTCTTATTTAAAACTGAGTTTGTACAGAATGTGAATTGGAAGCTGCTATTGAAGTTCGCATGTGGGTGGGTGATGACTTTGGTTTTCTGTTGTGGGTTTGCTTATGTCATGTTCTCTGCCTCCATTCACTCCCCAGCTTATGTAGTGCCCTGATTTCACTCTCGCACACTCAATGAGGCCCTTTTCTTTATGAACATTTTCTTTTTTCCATCTCAAGTCTATTACATATAGAGCAATCATTCAATATTCCTTTGGATATTTTTGGCAATATGTTTTATTCATTTTGTACAGCTTTTGTATATGTAACTTATGATTAAGAATAAGCTCTGAGCCTTAAAAAAAGAAATCAACAGAAATGGCCCATGCAGATTCGATCCTGCAACCTTCGCGTTACTAGCACAACGCTTTAACCAACCGAGTTAATAGGTTGATAAAACGTGGCACTCCAAACTCTTTGTTATAATAATAAATAATATCTCTTTCCGGCCAATTTCGAGCCCTCAAAAGGCTATAATCAGTCGTAGACTCGTAGTCTTTTCGTTTCACCATGGAGGTTCAACGTCCAGCTAGGTTTGTTAAAATCTCGTGAGCACTTTGTCAAGTATAATGGAACAGTTAACTCCAAGCCCACAGAAAAAGTAGGAGGTGAAACTAAAATCTGGCAAAGCAACAGAAATGTTATTTATCATACTTTTATTTTAAGGTGACACCCCACATAAAAGGAGAAAAAAAAAAAAAAAAAAAGAAAGTCTGCAATCATAAAGATTGGGGGAATAGTTATATCTAAGAACTTGCTTGCAAATGACTCAAAATGAAGTGATATCATTCTACATGTGGACATCAAAATGAGTAGTACTGAAATGTTAAATAATCCAGTTAGCAGCATTTTCCCAAAACAAATGTCTTTTTTTTTAAAAAAAAAAAATTTATTGTGTGATGCTTATCTTGTCATTACTGCTCAATATTAGGTACATAATTATATGAATATGTCAGATGAAATAATTGTCCTCCTAAGAAAAATAAAGTAAGAATATGATCCATATAAGATAATGCCTGTCTTTAGTTTGTACCCGAACCAAAAAAAAAAAAGGATAAACACATAAATATTTCAAAACGTCTGTTGATTGTTAAAAAGAAAAAAAAAAAAAAAATTGTTGTGTGTGCGTGTGCGCGTGTGTGTATTGCTCGTAATATTCCATGTGCAATATTCCATGTGCCTAGTAGTAGCAATATAGATTCTAATCTTTTGTCAAATTATAGTATTTTAAATTGTGTAAAACCAACCTTTATATGGTACATTATTTTAAAAATTTAAAATAGTATCTAATTAACTTTTACATACTTTTCACAAATCATGTATCATAATATGATTGGTTATATAGATTTTAAGTCCCACCTATAATGACCTTGAAACATTTATGCCCCTAGAGTTGATTTGTATCTAAAAATAAATTCCTCTATCAAACTTCCATAAATGATTGAGCATATCTTAGGGTAAATTTTACTTTTAACTCGTAAATTATACAACTTATCTCATTTTGGCCTTTAAACGTTAAAACGTAGCAAATCATGTTCCTAAATTATTCAACTTGTCTTATTTTGACCCTTCCGTTAATAAAACAATTAAATATTAATGGACTTGAACCAACAGTTTTGCTTTTGCACCCTAAACTGTGTAACTTGTCTAATTTTAACCCTTAAATCTTAAACTATAACAAATCAAATTCTTGAATTATGAAACTTTTCTTATTTTAGTTATTTAATTATTAAATATATTAAATATTAACAAATTAAGCCACAAATATATGTACCTGATCAATTAATTATAAATCAACGGTCGAGATTAAATCTTTTGTAATTGACTTCACGCATCTTAGACCTACAAATAAGAATTTCACAAACAAATGTATATTTTTATTAACGTAAAATTAACATGAATTTTGAGTTCAATTAAGCGAAGTATTCTATATTATATCATTTACGTAATTTTCAACCTCAAAATTTAGTCATAAAAGTTACAAGCAGGTTATACTGTACTATCTACATGTCGTTTTTGTTAGGCACCTATATATCTAGTGTTTTTTTCCTTATTTGTTGGTAATTTTCTTTTTTCTTTTTTACTTTAATTCATCTTAAATATATGATAAAGAAAATTTGATAAAAAACTTGAGAAAAAAAGTAAAAATTTATCAACAAAATTATGTAAAAAAAGAAAAAATAGTAAAATTTATATAATAAATAAACAAAATTTAGATATTTTGACCTCAAAATATATGTTGAAAAAATATATATAAAACCAAAAGATAAAAATGATCATTTGTTTTAATCCATTAATATTCAATAGATTTAATTATGGAATGATCAAAATGGGACAAATTTCATAATTTAAGGGTGTAATTTGTTATAGTTTAAAGTTTGGGAGGTTAAATTAGGACAAATTACATAGTTTAGGGGTCAAAAGTAAAATTATTGACTCAATTGTGTTAATATTTGACTGTTTTGTTAACGATATTGCCAAAATGAGACAAGTAGAATAGTTCAAGGGTATAATTTGCTATGTTATTAAGTTGAAGAGCTAAAATAAGACAAGTTATACAGTTCAGTGGCCAAAAGTTAACCTTTTATCTTGTTTAAGAAAAGATAGCGATAACAATCTCTAGTAATTTATTAAATTACGTGGTATGGCTAGTAAATTTTTCTTTTTTGTAATTTGCGAATTTATTTATAGAAAAATATATTTTTTCAATTGAAAATTTAACACTTTATTTACCACTAGGGTATTTAGTATGATGGTTAGAACTGTTTTTACTGTAGCAATTTTATTTTTATTTTAGTTATTGTAGCATGTGAGAGCTTTATATTATTTATAACTGAAAAAGTGGTTTAAACCACTGATGTAAAACACCTTTTACATCATTTGGTTCTTAAAAAAAATGATAGTAACTTGAAAACCCTTTTGTTTTTCATTCACTTTATAAACGCAAACCAGAAAAAGTAGAAAATGACTCTTTTAAGTAGGCATGATCTTATCAAGGACAAAAATCTACTTTGACAAAAAATGGATTTAATGGCCCGTTTGGTCCCTGATTTTTTTTCTGTGTTATGTGGAACCACAATGTCTAAAAAGAAAATTTGGGAATCAATGATTGAAACCGTGTCTGGTGATGATAAATGCCAGTCATTTTTCTGAAATTTTTGAAAAATATTTATGAAATTATGTTCATTTGGCTTTTTAAAAATATGAACTAAAAATGTAAAAAATTATAGCAAATGAACCAAAAAAAATAGCAGGTTACCAACAGTAACTCCCAATCACTGCTGGTCGTCTTCTTGTGCTGTCCCCGTAATTAAAGATCTTTCCGGTCTTCTTCAAACTCTCAAGATCATCTCTAAGCTTCATATCCAAAGTGTTGAAGATAACCTGATTAGTGCATTTTCTATCCATAGTCTAAAATATGCTATTATTTTCCAACTCTCGACAAATATGTTATTAATATTTATTTCCTTATAAATATGATAACTGCCTCATCTCCCTAAATGGGTTATTTGTCGTTTAGATCAAAAATTCAAAACAATTTTTTATTTTTAATAATATCTCAAAAATAACTGATATTTCAAAAATTTACATTAAAATAAACCAACTATCAAATGCGTTTGTACTTGTCCCACAGTTTTAATGTTTTCAACGTCATAAAAATAATGAAAATTTGTTTATAGAGACTTAGTAGATCAGTAAATCCAGACATCTTTGTCAGTCTATATTATACCAAAAAAAAGTCCTAAAAATAATACCCCAATCAAAAGGGCCTAATATTTTCAAGCAGTTGCGGCAAGGATTATTTGAAAGGAAAAATGATTGATATAAAGACACCCCAATTTCCAACTTCTGTAGTGCCACCACTTTTTGAGTACATTTGGTGTGCAATATTACCCTGAGGAAACTAGAAAGTAAGAAAAAAATTATTTTAGTTCTTATGAGTTAAAACCCCATTGTTCATATAAAACCATGGGGATCTATTATTTTATTAGTAATAGATTTTAATTTATAAGGTTAAATATGATTGTTTATTCTCAAAAAGTAAGCCAATATAAATGTTATTAAATTAAGCATTCTTGTTTAACCTATAAGATTAAAACTCTGCTATTCATAATATAGTGAGTCTCAACCTAAAAAATATATTATAAATTAGATTAGGTCATACTATTTTATGAATAGTAGAGTTTTAAACTAGGAGGATAAAAAAAAAATTCTATTAAATTGGCTTTTTAACTAGCAAGGCTAGTCTACAGCATCGAGATTGCCATTTGCCGACAATAATTTGAAAACAACACCAAACCCTGCACGTTGGAAACGCGATTCTCTCTATATTTTTATTTAAGCTTTTCAGATCTTAATCATTCTTTCTTTTGCTTTGCCACTCAACCATTTATCTCTGGAGAGAGAAAATTAGGGCAGTCAAGGTGAGCCCTAGCTAGCTAGCACAGTTTCCTCCCTTTATTGACGTTTTCCTATTCAACTGTTAAAGCCTGTGCTTAAGGCCTATAAATGTAAGAGGCCCCAAAATTTCCTATTAATTTATCTATATTTTAGCTATTTCTTTTATATCATTTTTTTTTTAAAATAAAAAGCCAATGAATGTTTTGGGTAGTTAGTAGTTATACATGATTCAATTTCCCCTCAAATGTAAGGATACTAAAGGTTACTCGTTAATGGTAAGAGAATATAAAAAAAAAATAAAACAATTATTAATTAAACTTTAACTAAAAACAGTAAGTTTTGTTTAAAAAAACAGTATGTCTTCTTTTATTTTTTTTTAAAAGAAATAAAAATAAAGTAACCGAGATTCTTCTTATTTAGAAAATTGTCTTTTCTCCTTCTCCGTCTCAGTCGTCTTCTTCTTCTTCTTCTTCTTGTATTTACACAATGCCTCTTTTTTCTTCTTTTTCTTCTTCTTAAAACAAAGTCTCTAGTCTTATTAAAATCTTTGACTTTTCAAGACTGGACTAGTGCTTCTCTCTTGTCAACTCGTACCATAGAGGTTTTCAAATTATCCATTTCTTACTCTTTTTTACTTAGTGATTATTACTTCTTGAATTTTGCATTAGCTATTTTATTTTATTTTTGTTATTATTTAGTATTAAGTTGATTTGGTTTTTTAACATAAATTAAATCTCATAAATAAATATGGCAGATAGAATATATGCGCATCAGTGCACGAAAAATTTAAAAAAAAAAAGAGAGAGAAATAGAAAGTTTGATTCAATTCTAAAATGAGTTTAGAATCTCACAAAAAGTTTGGGAAATGTAAGAATTTAAGTAAAGAAATAACTAGAAAAAAATGAAATAGCGGGTGATGAAGTGATGACAAAATATATATATACATAAATATATATTTTTATATAGGCCTCTTTTAAAAATCTCATTTAAGGCCTCACATTATGTCAAGCCGACCTTGTGAAGATGATTAATATGTAACATACAGGTAACAAACGTAATATCAACACTACTAGTTATAGCAGTGGGTTGTTACACGTGTGATTTGCTCACTCAAGAATACTGGCTCAAACCACTGCGTCTCGATTAAGGATGGCAATGGGATAGGGTGGTTGTGGGTATTCTTCCCCCACCTACGTACCCTTGTACCACCACTCACTCTCATACCGGTCAAATATCAGTAGGAGCTGGAGATAGAGAATCTCTATTATAAAGAGCTATTTTCATACCTATCCATAAAAATGTAATATAATTAAAACTCAAGAAATTAAATTTAAATAATTCTAAAATTTAGCATTGCAGTCACTAGTCTCTTGTAAAAAAATAAACTGATAAAAGTTTTGAGCTCCAATAATCCGAATATTAAATTCGTAAAACAACCAAAGCACTCAAAACATGATTGTAAAACAAATCAATAAATTAAACAACTAAAAATATAGTTCTTTTTCTTTACGTATTCACCCTATAGCTGTACGCTAACTTCATTACTTGATTCTCCTTAGGCATCATAATCCGTTGGGGGTGATTGGGAGAGCTTGTCTCACACCCACACCCACCCACGCCCATTCTCAACTTGGGTTTAATTTTAAACCCATAGCTGCCCCACCCTTATACACGGAGTATTTTATAACTTGAAAACTTTAGGATTTCCCTTTTGGGAAAATCCGAAAAAGTTGAATCTCACTAAATACATTGTGTATATTTCACTCTTCCTATTCGGCAACTTTTGTTGTTAAATCTTTTTCTTGATAGTTTCATGTCCCAAAATTTAATTACATAAATTTGTACTTACGATGTAAGGCTAAGTTGTTAAGAAAAAAATAGTTTGAAAAAGAATAACGCGTGAAGAAAAGGATGATAATCTTGAAGGGCTAGGCTTTAAATATATATGTAAATATATGTATGTATGTATGTATGTACATATTTTGAAAGTAAGAGTAAATATATCGGTAACAAAGTTACTCAGATAGTTTGACTTAAACAGAACTCTTGGGGTACTTAAATACTACAAGTGCACCTTACTCTCCGTTGATGTAGGGCTCGAAAATGTATTTCATCCTTCATTACCTAAAAAAAGGAGGGAAATAGAATATTTGCTATGGTTATTAAAATTGGTCACATTTTTGCAAATAGTTTATTAAAAAGCAGAAAAGGAATAGGAAATAGTTTATTAAATAGAGGAAAAGTCAAATTAGATATTTCTAAATACATTAATTAATATACCTAAAATGCCCCATTCTAAAAGTCTAATTTCAAGTTTCTCTACCCTAATCTTTGCCCCAAATTCTCTAAAAAATAACCCCAAATTAAAAAAACCTTATCTCTCTCATCCCTCCCCCTCTCTTTCTGAAGATGATGGCGTGGCTCTAGCAAGGTCGTTGTAGGATAGTGACGACAACAGCAAGATGGCGAAGGCAATGGTGACTTTGTTGTGAAGAGTTTCGTTGGATCTTCTCTGCTCTGATGTCAGATTCCCTCAGTACTCCATTGCGATCAAGAAGAAAAATTTGACGCAACTGGTTAGATTGAGGATATTTTAGTCTACACAATTATTTCTTTTAGAACAGTCTACACAATTGTTTACTTTGGATAGGTGACAAGATTTGTGACATTTATTAACCTCTTAAAGTGTATGTGACATTTGCTATGACAAGTATAATAAATTTAACATCTTTACAAAAGAATCCTAACCAACAATATACCAACAATTTAACAATCCTAAGTAATTATAAGAACCCCATGAGGTCCCGTTCTCCTCAACCCCACCTCCTTTATAAAGTGAAAAAAAAAGGGGAAAAAACTTTATTTTTTTTTTCAGTCCAAAAAATTTTTCCTCTGCTCGTTTTTAAAGCTTTTAAATTTAACCTGCAAAAGAAACTCAAAATCCAGCCTGCAAGATGCGCGTGGGTCAAGGGCTCATGTAATTCTCCATTCTTCACTCCACTGTTTCGCTTATATCATATGATCTTTGCTAAAGCCTTGAACATCTCCCAAATATATCAACATATTCTCTCCACAGTCTCTCGTACATATTATATATTTCCTCAACGTCCAAACCCTAATTAGTTGGTCCTGTTCTAGTTATAATGGCCAGTTTCAATACTCGAAGGCCATCTTTTTTCTGCGCCCTCATGGTCATGACGCTTCTCTCACTAATGGCAGTTCTAAGTACTAGTGCAGTGAGAAGCTACACTCTGGAGCAGCCGCCGAATATCGGAGTGGACTACGACTCGTATGATCTTCGAGGAGCGTCCGATCAGATTGCTAGTACTACTACTCCACCGGGGCCACCGCGTACGCTGCAGGCCGTTGGTAAGGGGCAGCCGCCGAATTCTGGTCCGAGCCATAGGGGCAACAAGGCGCCTACTTTCACACCCTCCAAACATTGATCGTTTTCTTGCAGGCACGCACCTTTTTTCTTTTCTTTCTCTTTGCCTCTTTATTCTGGGTAGTTCACATACTAGTTAATGGGTATTTCGGTTTGATTTTCTGTTTACTACACTCATGTAAGGATTTTTATTTTTTTATTTTTTCCTGGGAAATTTGTAATAGAAAGGTATGAACTTTTCTCTTTCTTTTTTTGGAAGTGAATAGATGTAAGATTTGGACATCCTTTTTGAAAGAGACGTCCGAATTTTTTTTCCTTTACATTTATATATTTCTTATGGTTTTTATGAGTTTATTAATATCAAATGATGGTTTTATCCAGATTATTTTTGATCATATAAATTAACTATTTATCTTTTATAACTAATATTTATTGAAAAAGGCCGTCGAAGGGAAAAAAAAAAAAACCTTCTTTTCGTAACAAAAAATATCCAGATATAATTTTACCTCTTATACACATTTTTTTATTCCTTACGCAGAGAGCTGGCATAGTCTTTATGTTTTCTCAAAATGAAACTTGATACTGTTGGATTAAAACATGATATCTAGATGATAAACTAATGGCGTTTTGTATCCGGTGGATTGATTTTTGCCGCCCGTTGTACAAAATTTCACTTTCTTGTAAAAATCCACTAATTAAATTTCTTGTGGTGGTTTTAAAAAAAAATTCAGTTTCTGTGTTTTTCTTCCTTATCCCCTCTTTCGTTCTTTCTCTCTTTTCCTACCTCTCTTGCCACTTGCTGGTTAGTTGCAATGTGGCCAGATCTTATTTCCAGGCCGTGGAATTCTTGCACCAGCGAACCGTGGCTAGATCCAATTTGCCCGTGGCGCTTAGGCCTCATGACAGCGAGTTGTCACCTGACACAACGAATATGACCGGATTTGGCCAGATTGAGGTGTACACGAGCCTTGCTACATCATGGCAATGACCGAAGAAGTGGTCGGCAAGCCATGTAAGTGACCCTTAAGCCATATTTTGGCTAGACTCAGGATTCTTGCCTTTACAAGCGTAAGTTTGGCAAGAATGCCTCACGTTCACATTATTCGTTTCACGGCATTGGCTAGAGAAAACACAGTTGCAAGTAGAAACACTTCGTACTCACTACACTTGCTTCCTTGCACTCGTCACACAAGGTCACCGGATTTTTGGAGGTCACATATGCTAACGTACTAAGTTGCTTTGCCGATCAGGGTCATCGATGATGTTTCCATTGGTAGCTCACTAGGCTACTCTGACACTTGGTGGTAAGTTAATTTTAATAACTTATGATTCAACAACTACAAACCACCAACCAAAAGTTACCATTGGTAACTTACTTACAGAGACACAAGCAACCAATTCACTGAGTTATCCATGGTATAACTTGTTAAGTGCTTTATGGGTTGGAAACAGCCGTGACTGGTGGACGGCATTGATGGGTGAGGAAATGAACCAAGAGAATTAGTGAAAAGGAGGCATATATAATTAAAAGTAAAAGTTTTTTGAGGTGCTTATGGAAAAAAAAAATTTATCAATGTATCAAAGAAGTTTTTTTAGGTGCATTGAATACATATCACAGATTAAGGTCACATTCATATCTAAAGAAAATTTTATTTATATATGCAGCCCACTTATATATTCTGCAATGGAAAGTGATAGAGAAGTTACAAAAATATAAGAGAGGCTACTTTATTTTGTGTAAAAATTATGAATCTCAGTATCTCAACGAATATTGAAAAACCAATTAGATGTGAAGATAGTATAATTAGTTTTCGGCCAACTTATAACACTTGTTGAAATACCTAAGGTTATAATTTATATACTGATCAAAAAGTCATTGAAATTCTCAATCTTTGGAAAATATGTGCAAAGAATCTTGTAATTTTATAGCATATATTTTCACAAAACTTTATAGAACCCAGTAAGATTTAATGCAATTTTGCAAAATTTGTTTTCTATGTTCAGATAAATTAATCTAGTGCTCAAAACATCAATACAATGCTAGAATATAATTTTTAACTTGTGTATACATGTCTTGTAGCTTTCAATCTTCAATATCCAAAATGTTGTATCTTGCATTCCATCTTCAAGCTTGATGAACATCCAAGAGCTATCTTGAGATTTCTTTCATGAAACTTAAGATCCTCTAAAAATCTCTGATATAGTTTGCTTAAAAACTCCAGAAATATTGATTAGAAATTCTCAATCAATAATTTATTATCACCAAAACTAAAATAGGTTATCAATTAAAACTTTGGCACCAGCAGATTATTCGATTCAGTTACTTTTTGTACATAATCAATCATTAATTGATATTATGATATCTACAATGTCGTCATTGTATTTTTTGTTGTTGTTTTGAAAACATACTGATTTTTGTCTACTACATTTCCACCGCAACAAAAAGGATTATTAGTGATGACAAAAGGTTGTTATGAAAAAGAGAAAGCCCTCACAATAGAATTATTTGCAACGATTGCAAATAGTCGCAAATCCGTCATCACGAATAATTAGTCGCAAAAAACTTATTTATGACAACATGCGTTGTCAAAATTACATTAGACGACAATCATCATAAAAAATATTGTTGTAGTTATGTCGTCGACAATTTCGTTGGGCTGATGTGGCCTCAATTTTTAGTGACAAAATTTTCAAAGCATATCATCGCAAATGCTTGTTCAGATGCTGACGTAGCATTTTTTTTTGCGATGACTTTTTTCAAAATGCATTGCTAATATTTTTGGTTTTTGTTTTACCATCTTTTTGTTTTAATTAAATGTTTATAATATTATAATAAAATTTTTTTATAATATTTTTATTAAATTTTTAATTTGCTATTTTTATTAATAGATTTTATTACAATATAGTTAAATTCAAAATTAAATAGAACTAATTGAATTATAATAATGAAAATAAATTAATATTAAAAAAATAAAAAATGATAGCAAAGTGTTTCATTAATAAACTAAAATCAAACACAATATGTAAAAATATTAAAGTGTAGATAAATAAAAACAAAGTACAATTTAATCCCCTAAATTTACAGTATCACTAGCATCATCATTATTGTCATCAACAACGATGGGAGGAGGCTAAAGACTTAGAAGGACATAAGGTTGAGGACAAGTTAGGAGAGGGATTGGATATTAGGGTGCAACTAGGCCTGCAACTCATACCCGTGTGCATTGTTCTTGTTTTTAGCTCAATAATAGCTATCCAAGAAGGGGGGTGAATTGAGTTTTTAAAACATTTCACAATTATTAGAAATTTCAAGATTGATCGCATAAGAAATAAACACATACATAACAAATATAAATGATTCAAGCAATTATAAAATATGTGAAAGTAAAGAGTTAAGAGAAGTGTAAATGTTATCTATAATGGTTTGGTAATATGCCTACATCCACTATCACTGAGTAAGACCTTGACTCGACATGTTCCACTATCTTGACTGTCTTTTCAACATGATCACTCTAAGTACTATACAGTGACTTTGTCTTCTCGAGGTTCACCATAGCCACTTATAATTTGCCAATTGTACGGAGATTGGCTAACCAAAACAACCACGAAATTTACTAAGGCTTTAGAAACCTAATGCACTTGGTTTACAAGGTTTGAAAATTTTAAAAACAATGCTCACAGCTCCTTGAAATGTATGGAATAGAATTTGGAATGAACTAAGAGATGATTAAGCACACAAAATGAATTTTTAGCAAGTTTGGCTCAGGAATGGTTTGAAAGCATGTAGAACACTCACGAGACTAATACAAAAATGATTCTAGGTGTTCTTGGTGATCAATAAACTCAAAAATAAGGCTATACGAGACTAATACAAAAAAATTCTAGGTGTTCTTGGTGATCAATAAACTCAGATATAAGGCTATTTATAGGCTAGAACTCAAAACTAACCATTTATAGCCATTTGAGGTGCATTTGCAATGGCTAGAAAACTAGCCATTAGAAAGTTCAGTTGACTGCCATACATATGGCTCGATCGACTGAGCTGCTACTCAAACTAGCCTAACTTGGGTTGGGGTGATCGACCGGTCTATACTAGGATTGGTCAACTAGACTTGGTCGATAAGCTTCATGCCTTCAGTTTTGTTTTAAAAGTTTAAAACCATTTATAAACTAATTTGTTAAAAACAATTTTAAAACCATCTTTAAGTCTTGAAAAATGGTTAACAACTTATGAAAATGGTTTAGAACAATTTTTACAAGACTCAAAAAATATTTTTCATAATTTAAGATAGCAATAAAATAGTTAAAAAATCAGTTTTAAGTTCTTAAAAAAAATTTATGAAATTTAATTCTTTGAGCCAATTAAACTTGATAAAAATGTCATGCATGGTCTAACATAGTACAAGCTTAAAGTGGAAATAAAACCTATTCTTCATGCTTATTGACGTCTCTTTTCGATCTTTAAGCTCTTGGTAATTTGATCCGTCTTTGTATTAACATCTTTTAAGTCTTAATGAATTTCTTCCAAAAATATTTTAAGATGCTAAAATATTACTTCTAAATAGCATTACATACTCAAGATAAATTATTAGCAATTCAGCTATTAATTATTTGTTGTCATCAAAATAAAAATATTTAATTTGAAACCTTGGGGCCAACACTTGTGACTATCCCGTCAGCATATACTAAACCATATTAAAAAAAAGTCATAATTTTTAAAAATTTATAAAATCTTATCAAAATTTATGATAATCTTATGTCTTGTTTTGTGCATTGTTTATAAGTAATCTTAATTTTTAATTTCTATAAATGATAATTATTAAACTATAATATTGTTTATTACTTTATTATAACATATAATTTTAATTTAGATTTTTTTTTCATATCAATTACTTGTTAATTAAAATAACAAATTATATTATATTATTTTATTTTATTTTATATTCGTTAATTAATTCTATTAAAATTTTATTTATTTTCTATTTGTATATTCATTAATTACATTTATTTTTCAAATTTTATAAAATAATGAATTTCTTATTTCTATTTTCATTTTCATTATATTACTATTTTAATTTTTTAAATCAAATAATATCATTATAGTTTATTTTAATTAATTAATTAATTAATTAAATTATTAATTATTAATTTTAAATTTTCATATCCATATTTTAGTCTTTTTAATTATATAACATGTTTTAATTAATTAAATTATTTCTTTTAATGACTTCAAGATTTTACATATTTCTTATTTCATTTTTTTTATTACTATCATAAAACAAACAACTAACTTAAACATAAGAACATAAACAACTAACTTAAACTTAAACAACTAAACATAACTTAAACATAATAAAGATTATAACAAAAAAATTTAAGCAAAGCAAAAAGTTCAATCATGCTCCTGAATTTATCAACAACCTTATGTTAACAAAATTCCCAACATGAAAAATATCATCAAAATCTCCCAAATCAACAAACACAATCTACAAAGTCACAAATCAAAACCATAAGCATCATAACAGCATAATCATAATCATACCACCTTGTATCAACATAATCACTCAAATCAATAACATAATCATTATAACTCTATCATCACAATTCAAACACAGCCACATTACATCAATTTCTTATTTTTCAACATTTTTTTAAAATAAAAATAACTACAAACTTGCACACTCCAATACCCACTAAAATCAGGGGTTAGAAATTAAAGGAGTGCTAACAAAAGAATACCAGCAGTGATGATTGGGGGCAACAATGATGGCAGCGGTGCCATGAAGAGAACCAGATGCAATTTTAGTTTTTTTTTAAAAAAATTTTGGGGGATCTTTTGGGATTGTTTTTTTGAAGATTTTTGGGTTATATTGAAATCTTAATTAATTGTGAATGAAAATGAGCTTTTTAATGGTTTTGGAGGGATATAGGCTAGAGAAGATGAGAGAATCAGAGAGGAGGGGAGAAGAAAATCTAGAAATGTTTGGTTTATACCAAGAACTTCTGCAACGATATGAATAAAAAATGTCATTGCTATTACTAATCACAAGCTATTTTGATTAAGCTAGGAATAAAAAAAAAATGAAATGGTTTTAGGATGATTCTAAAATTACCTTTTATGATGACAATTTTTTAAAGTCATCACAAATAGTTTTTCAAAAATTGTCAAAACTACTGCCAAATTTTTTGCTAAAAAAAATTAAAAATTCATGTTGTTGTAAATACTCTTAGCAAAAAAATTTTTGACTCGTGAGTGTTAGTTGTATTCCATTAGTACTTATGACAATGTTGTTGTCCCAAATATGAGTGAATTGACATCAAAACTACTTGTGCCAGATTACTTTTTGGCACCACTAGGTAATTACGACGACATGTTGTCACAAATGTTTAAACACATTTTCTACTTTTTTTGCGACGCCTTGTCATCGCTATTTTTGTATTATCTGCGATGACAAATAATAACGATGACATGTTTGAGATAAGTAAATTTGTGTCATTTGTGACGACTTGTCATCACAAATACGAGATTGTAAGTGAAGATATTTGTCATCACAAATAATATCGTCGCTAAAGGTTTTGTTTGTAATAGTGGTCATATGAGTGCTAGCAATATTCTATTTCTCAACCCAAAATAGTCCTTTCTTTGATAATGAGAAATCAAGAAAATATTTCCTTTACCAGAGTCAATAAAGATTTGTGCGTTTTCTTAAAGACTACAAAATTTTAGACTTCCTTTGCATGTCAAGTTACATTCTAGCCCACTCGCCACTCGCCATCGTGGAGAGCCATGGGAAATTTGACATTTTTCAAGCTTCTCCATGTGATTCAAGTGTCGTCTGGCTCTATCTTCTCCAGCCAACTATATCTTCATGTTATCCACGTCGAGAAGAGCAATAACCACCCCTCATCGGTCTAATTGTCTAGATTTCTTTAGGCCTATGACACCTTCCCTTTTGAAGGTTTTTGCCAAATTTTCAACGAATCGGACACCATTTAAAGAAGAAACCACTGAGAACATGCTCTTCTCGTTGAGAGCTTCATTTTGGTACCTACCTTGACCACCACCACCTCTGTTGACGTCGGTCAATGCTGGTCAAACCCAATCAAACCATTGACCCGACCTCAAAATCCAATGGAAGTGCATACCGGCTTATTTTTAATGCTCTAGATGTGTTTGCAATGTCAAAATTGTGAGACAGAATTTTGAAAGGCGGGTACAAGAAGCAAAGTTTCTAGTTTCAAGCTTAACAGTTTCAATTTTTCAAACCAGAGCGTTTTTGCGCCTCATCGGACTTTCTGATAGGAATTCGACTACCCGAAACTTTAAAAATTTTAAAATAAATTTTTTTTTTCGAAATTTGTTATATAATTTAGTTTCATTGATCATAAAGGTTGAAATGAATAATTAGAATTTCTAAATTGATTGTGATTTGATTATTGATTTAATTATTTGTATTGATTTATCTATTGTTGATAGATTTATGCTCTGGATGGCACGTCTTGCAGTTATGGTGTGCCACAACTATTCTGTGAATTGTTTCTTGTAGGTTTAAATTTTTGGTTTTAGTCAAAAAATAGCTGTTATGTTGTCAAATTTTTGTTAGAACTAATCTAACTAGCATCTCAATAATTGTAACACCCGCCAATTTCATGTAACAGTTGTGACAAATATGTAATGGATTAAGTAATATTAAGTAACGACGTTAAGTGTTATTTTTATGATATTTGTATGATGTATAATATAATGGTACTAACCATTTTATTTTAAGTGTTATGACAAGTGACGCTCACGTGGAATTGATGTGCTCATGTGTTCATGTCATTGAAGTTGAATGTTTAATTATTATTTTATGATAAGTTAATGTTTTGGATGATTTTTTTTGGTATGTTAGGGCAGATCGACAAGCCAGACCATTTAGTTCGACAGGCCGAAATGATCCCCTAAAAAAAAAAGGGCAGGCCAAACTTCGGGAATCGACAGGCCGTTGACAGCTGATGAGTAGTCAGCAAAAATCTCTCCAAATTTGTGATTGGATAATAATTTTTGAATAATTGGCACATTTATGGAATAAATTTTTCAGTTTAGGAAAATTTATGTTTGGTTTTGAATTGATTGAATGCATTTGATAAGTTTTCCCATTTTACAAAGGCAAAATATGGTAAGTTTGAAAGATTTGTTGCCTCTTCCCAAACTCTCCTCAATTTTTCAAAGATTATGCACGCCTATTTGGGAAAAATTTGCTATCAAATTCAGAACTTAATTCCCCCATGAATCACTCCATTTCACGTAAAAAGAATTCTAATTTTAAAAAAAATAAAATAGTTGACATCCTCCATCATTTTTGTTTTCACGTAAAAACTCTCCCTCAATTTCCTCCATTTCCACAAATTGTGCCTTGGAATTAATCAAAAAATACTTATTAATGTGAAGAGTGTAACGTGTAACGTAAACGAATTCATTTTTTTTACGTTTTGTCTCTCTCTCTCCCTCTCATGTATTCTCTCCCTTTCTATTTCATTCTTCTTCTCTTCATTTTGTTCATCTTCCTTCTTCTTCCTCTCAAATTTCCCTACTATTATTTGTTAGAAATATTGTGTTTTCTTTGGGTGAATTCAAAAGAAGGTTAAGAGAAATCATTTTGAGGTAAGCACACATTTTTTTCGATATTTTCTGAAATTGTATCTCTCCTTAGTCCGACTGCAATATCTCCATCTAGGAATGTCGTTTTGCTCTGAAATTTTTATATGTTGTTCATGCATGTGTTATGTGATATTCCTCAAAGTTTCGCAATATTTCAATTTTTTCATAAAAAGTTATGAATTTTCTTTCTTTATCACTCACTGCTGATTTGTGCTAAACGGTATTATTGATTGTCTCTATGTTCCGACCCTTATATCTTTGTCTACAAATTTCATTTTGCTTTGAATTTTTTATATGCTATTCATGTATGTGTTATGTGTTAATTCTCAAAATTTCACCTCAATTTCTATGAAAAGTTATGAATTTTCTTCTTTACCACTCATTGCTAATTAATGTTGATCAGTAACATTGAATTTTCTTTATGTTCCAACCCCCATAACTTTGTCTATAAATTTTTGTTTCTCTGAAATTTTAATATGATTTTCATTAATATGTTATAGGATGTTGCTCCTGTCACGCCCCCTTTCCAGACGTCACAGATATCGTTACATTCATTCTTTAAAACATTAACTGGAGCAAACTATTGTAAATAATAACATGCATTTGAAATCATAGTTTGAAAAAGTATTCCCAGGATCCATACATACATTTTTTTTTAAAAAAAAATACAATTCACAATAATTTATAATTCGTTAATTATAACAATTCGCTTTTCCATAAACATTTTGTAAATAGTTTGCTAATATCATTTAAAATTAAATTGACCTTTGAAACAAGAGATAAATTTGTTTGAACACCGCACGGCCGGCAGGCCGAACTAGACCGACAGGCCGAACTAGACCGACAGGCCGAAGGTCACCCATCGGTAGACCGTCCGAGGCCTTGCAAAATGGGGTTTTAAAGTCAACAAGATCGGCAGGCCGATACATGGCAACCGGCAGCCCGATCAGAATTATTCGACAGTCCGACCAGTAATGGTCGGCAGGCCGAACAAAAACAAAAAAAATTTTTCTTTTAAAACAAGTTTTAAAGTTTCAAATGCGGAAGAAAATTTATAAAATAATAAAAATACATCAAACAAACATTCTTAAAATTTTAAAACATATCCTTAAAATTCAAAAATTATAAACATACTCGAAATCAAAAATCATGACTCATTTCATTTAAAATATCTTTCCTTGGCATTCTTCCATTTGCAAAACATCTTCCTGAGCTCACACGCCTGTCGGTATCCTCCGCCTACTCCAAAACTTTCTTACCCTTATCTACAACATGATGAAAAACTTGAATAAGCTAACGCTTAGTAAGTACATTGTAATTCTCACAACTTAAAAACATTTCATAAACATCATTATCATCATCATCATCATAATAGTGCACTAAGCACATTTTCATAAGAACGTATCTTTCCTTACATCATCCATATTAAAACTTATCCATTTTATCTTAAGGGGCCCAAGTATTGCACCATAACATCATATCATAGGCGCGCCGTCATGAGAGGAGAGGGGTTGCAAAGCTCAAACCAAACATGACATCATAAACATAAACATATCATAACATTGGGTGTGCAACACTTATTTAGGTGATACATATATACATACTTATACTTTCATACTTTGAAAAGCATTATCATGAACATGCATAAACTTTCATGCCTTAAACTTCATTAAAAATCATCATGAGAAATCATCATAAAACCATCATAAA
>CAMOHE010026987.1:0-20588 GCA_946598075.1 Artocarpus hirsutus
AGTCACACTCCAACTCCCACAAATTGTCGTCGTTTCTTGGTTCTGTAATTGTATATGGTGCAACATGAAAAACGTTGGATTAACTATTAGGTGGGGAAAAAATTGTTTTTGTGCTCAATGTGTGTTTAGTTTTGATAACCAACTTCACAACTTGAATATTTGTACAGATAATTTTTAACCCATAAGGTCTTTGAACACGGTATGCGCAGAGAAAGTTGCTCTAAAATTTCCTTCTCTTTCTATCTGCTAGCCATTTTTTTAACCTCTATATCATCAAGAGTATGTTCTGATTTATCCCCTTAATGTTTGGGACGTTCTAATTCGTAAACTAAAGAAAGGAATAGGAGATAATTGAATTAATACTGAGGAACATGGAAACAAGAAAAATTGAAATAAATATTGCCTTGCAAAAACGATTTTAGGGAATCATTTCATCGTTTCTCCTCATGAAGGAAAAATGTGGTTTGTTGGTCCGTTCCAAATTATCAGGACAAAAAAAAAAAAAAAGGGCAATCAACGTCAACGTTATGCTTTTGCGAGTAAATTACACTAGTATATCTTGAATTATTCGCTTCTTACATAATACATCTTAAACTTTTAATTTTGACAAAATATACTTTAAACTTTAAAATTATTGACAATTAAGGTCTAATATTTACTTTTAATTTTCATTCAGAACTCTCTTTCATGTGTGGAGCTTCATTTTTTCCCCTCCAAATGACGAGCTATACCCTTAAAAAATCTCACTTGAGAATCTCGCGACCAAAACCTTTTTGTTAGCTTTTGGATCTTAGTTACTAACAATTTTAAAGTTCAATGTGCATTTTGTTAAAATCAAAAATTCAAGATGCATTGTACAAAAAACGAATAATTTGGAGGGCAACAATACAATTTACTCCTTTTTGTTGCCAGAAGAAGTGAGCAAAAAATGGTCCTGATGAGTCTTGCCTCCTTTTAAAAGCTCGAGCAAGTTTTTTCATTATTTAGTCCTTCAGGACTTCGGTATAACTTTCTGGTTTTTCTTTTGTTTTAGTCCTAGCAAGTGTAAATTTGATTCAATATCAGTTAGAATTAAGTTTTTCATTAATGTCACTTAGGGGTGTTCAACGGACCAAATAAACTGATTAAACTGAATGATTTAATTTAATCGAATCCAATCATTTTTTTTTTTTACAAATTATCAACCTCAATTAGATTAGATTGGATGTGAATTCTTAAAAATCAACATGGATTGAATTGGATGCTCATTTTATTATCAAAACATCCAATCCAAACTCCTTCAAAAAAAAATCCAATTTCAAACCAAACCAAACTTATAAAATATAACATTCATGTATTTATGTTATTGACCTAAAATTTATAGTTTATTTTCTCCATGGACTTGTACACAACAAATCAAAACTTCGTAATAAAAATCTAAAAGAGTGTGATCCATGGATTATATATTTCTTTTCATGTTTATTAGTTTTTTTTGGATTAACTTGTTATGTTTATAAGTCTATGACTTTATTTCGATTGTAAATGTTGATCAATCAGCTTTGAAGTTTGTAATTTGGAGTTTACATGCTTATTTGGACTTATGGATGTTAAATTTTGATCCTTTTTTCAATTGTAGTTAAACTATGTTCAAAAATTACATGCATAGATCAAACATGAAAAAAAAAAAGGAAAAAATAGTACAAAAATCTTAAGCTAAAAATCAATTGGACCAATCCAATCCAAACCCACCTCAATCAGATTGGATTGGCTTACATGGTATGCTACAATTGGATTGAAATGAATGGAATTTGTAAAAACCAAAATTTGATTAGATTGAATGAACACCCTAGTATCACTTTTTCTGTGGTTTGTAAAATATCATTTTTGCATAACAAAAAAATAATTTTACCTTTTGTTCACACACCAAAAATAAAAAATAAAGAAAGTGAAGGAAAAAAAAAAAAAGAAATTTCTGTTGAAGTAATCCACTAACTGACCCGCCAAGAAGTTGCTAAAAAGGTCTTCTGGATATTTTTAAGGCACCCCAAGTGTTCTTGCATGGTAAAGAAAGGCATTTGTTATCATTGTTTGGAAGCAACTTCTAGAAGGTCAGAGAACTACCATCGTCTCATAATTATTACCGAGGAAAGGCATTGTTTGATGGCACTGATAAACAACAAGAACTAGAGCATTAACTTGAAAACGGAGTCATGAAAAGTACTTTCAAATTTTACCAATGATCTGTACCTCACCATATATTTCCTTGAGGTTACTTTAATGACACAACACCACCACCTGTCACCACTACCACACAAACAGAAACAACAATAGTTTTGTAGCCACCAATACTAGGCTCCCCCCTCCACAATTGCACCATCAAATTCTGATAAAATCCTTTTTTGCAATAACTTCAGAGCTTGTATAATTGCAATGGACGATTTGTTGACACTTTTTGACGCGGCAAAAGTACTATTTTTCTCTTTCGCTGGATTCAAGTTTGAGATTGGAAACTTTTTGGAGAAAGATACCTTAATTGCGTCAAAAGCACATTATTTACCACGCCTACTGAGATTAAAGAGTAGTGATATCCACACAAAACGATGATGAGTTAAGTCGGATAAGTCTCAGTTGTTTAAGCGTTAGTTGGTCCTTTTTTCTCGTACAATACAGAAAAAATATATATACATAAGGTTAATTTCAAATTTCACTTTCAATATGTGATTTTTTTTTTCACTTTGTTCTCCATATCTCAAAATAACACAAAACTCTCTTAAATGTATAATAAGTTCCAATTTTATAATTTTGTTATTGATGCATCAATTTTTCAAAAATTGAATTGTGTTTGGATTGTGCTGCTATTTATCAGACGGTGAGATAGGAAATTTAAACAAAGTAGAGTTAATACTTAAAGAAATTGCAAATTCGTCCTCGTTCTAATTCTAAATGTTGTGTTCTCTTTTACTTCTCTTTTACCAACTAGTCATGTGACCCATATATCACTAAAAACTTCTAAAAAATTAACTTTCAATGACCGAGATACCAAAAATGCATATTGTGATAAGTTTGGGGAACAATTTTGCACAATTTGAGTTGTAAAATTAACACAAAAATATATGTATAAAACATAAATCCTTTAACAATAGTTACAAACTCTTTTAATCGGAGTTGGAACTATCTCATGTTTACTTACTTTTTTATTCTTAGATTGGACTAGAATTGGCGGTCCATATAGGCTCAAGATTAAAAATAAGATTGGGATTTCCGTTGCCTTCTTCCTATCGAGGCTTTTAATCCTCATCATGATATTAAACTACTATCTTATCCTTAATTTACTTGCAAAATGTTGGATAAAAGAAGAAATGCCAAAAAAAAAAAAAATAACAATAATAATTTCAACTATATTTATTTTTTATTTACGTAATATTATAAAAATTATTCTAATTATTATTTAACTTTTTATGTAATAAGCATATAATCTATTTTTGTTGGAACAAAACAAAATATTTGAATTTCTAGTACTTATTTTGTTTTTATTTTTTTATTGCGTTCAATTTTTGAAACTTTATTTTATATTCTAAAAAATACATACACAACTTATATTTATTATTTTATTGTCCTAGTATTAAAATGATTATTTTAATTATGATAAGCATTATAATAATATGTGCATAATTTACTATATTTGAGAATACAAAATTTACTTAGAAGGTAATAAGTAAATTTTGAATACTCAATCTAGTTTTGTGTTTAAGTAACTGTATGAATGAGATTTGCAATAAATTTGATTATGAATCTTGTATATAAATAGAGCAACTCATTCTAATTTTGAATCTCCACTCCAAATTTTGCCAATTCGGATTACTCACAAATAAACACACCATAACAATTATGAACTCTTACAAATACGACGACAAGGCCAAAAAAAATCTTTTTAGGTGAGTAATGGATTAAACTAAAATTTTGAATTAAAAAAATTATAATTATCTAGATCAATTAAACAAACTTGCAATCTAGTTCAATTCACTTTTTTTGAGTTTGTAGCTAGTTTTTTTTTTTTTTATTTAGGTTTTAAATTTAAAACTGAGTACTACGAGGACCAAATTTAGGGCTTAATTAAAACTTTTAAAATATTAGTGAGTGTACTTTAATGTTAAAACATTATAGAAAAAAAGTAAAGCTAGGAACACCAAATGTAATCCCAACTCATGAGTAATCATTAGTTCATTAGTTGATGCCGTCTATTGATGTTGTAATCTTTTAAACACATGCTAATAAAAACATGACATATCATAAGTTGGTACATAAGTTGGAATCAAAGTTGGTATATTTAACATTTAGCTAGAAGGAATCTATATAAAAAGGAAAATACCTTGTTCAGTCAAGACAGTGCGTTTGCTCCTCTTATTTTTCTAATATGTAAAGTATCCCTTGGGTTTGTAAATCAATTATAAAAGTAGCCATTTAACCCTAAATTTTTAAAAATATCTACCTACCCTCAAGAATTTATTATATATATATAGAGTGTGTTCAAGAACGTAGTTAGAATTATGAGTTAAAACAAAAGAATTGTACTATGTGAGAGTTTTACATTATTGCGTACTTTTGCTGTACACCGTAACATGTAAGGACTTTACACTGTAGCAGTTGAAACTAATAAGTTGGAATGGCTTTGCCAAACACACTCATAATTGCAGTGCCTTGCCCCCACCCGCCACGTTATAACAACTATTACTTTTTACTATACTTATGAGAGCTTTATACTATAATTTGTTAGAACTAATTAGTTTTAACTAAGATCTTAAACACATGCTTAGTTATCATCGCACTCTCATGATAGATATAGTTGTTGCAGCTCCCTTCAAGCTTAGGTACCGTTGTGCTCACCGGTACCTCCCATAGATCTCTGCTGCCCCCAAGTAACAAGGGGTAAATACAAGGGAAGTTTTGCATGTGTTATCAAATAAAAGCTGTAATTGAAAATTTTTGCAACAAATTAAAAGAAAAATTCGTGAAAATTTTTGTTCAAGACAAATGTAATGTAGCCGGTTAAGCCTGAGGGTTTTTGTCTTTCAGTCAAAAAATTTGCAGAAAAGAGTAATTTTAACTATATCTAATGGTTTCAAAATGTGTACTATCGACAAGATTTTCACAAAAAAAAAATCCCCAGATTTAAAAGTAATAAACATATTGACAAACCTTAGTACAGATCGGTAAGTTCATGTAAAATAGAAAGCCATGTAACTCTTGGTTTATAAATTTAAATAAAAAGTTAAATTTTTGTCAAAAATATACTTTAATAAAATAGTTTTAACTGTGATTTAAAACTACGAAACAAAGGTAAGATAATTTTAATGACCAAGGTAAGTGTTGTATAGTAATAGAATAAAAATCAGTGGAAATATATGTCTCATCGAACTTGATGTTATATTCTGCGGGACAGTTGATAGCACTTTCTTGAGACATGAAACTGATAAGATTAATTAAAAATACAATAGTTGCAAAGGTTTTCGGTATCAATGGTGACTGCAGTGACTAGTACTGAAGTGAGTAGATTCCGACACCTTTGGCCCCAGTACGCCACCGGCATTTGATAAAATTGCGGCACAGAATCGAAGAGATCCTCCAGGAAAGACACTTGCCACATAATCCTTCACTAGGTACCAAATTCGAGTCAAAAAGTTGAATAATATTACCATCTTTTTTAAGTATTAATTATTTTGCACTGATTTTCGTTCTAGTCAATAGGAAGATTTTGCGTGACTTGTTTATATTCTATCTGTGTTTTGCAGCTGTCCTCCTCATTTACGCTTTCTTGCTCCAAATTATTGCTTGAATCCTAGCTATGTTAATTGGGATTAAATAACTTTATAACGATATGTGTATGTACATATATATTGTACCCAAAAAAAAAAAAAAAAATTCATGACCCATTTGTTTCTTTCCAATAAAATGGGATCGATCTATTAACCTTTGGTTCTAGCTAAATACCAATTTATCTATGCTTGTATATTCTAAGCTCAATGGGGGCCTAGGAACTATTGTCTTTTTTACAATGTTAACAATATTATTGTTTTTTTTTTAATTAAACAATTGTCGGTTGGAAAAAGGTCGTTGTTCTCGTTCGGTGTACCAAAATGATGATTATGACTCCATGGACTGTATCATGCAAATAATTAAAACACTGAAATCTTTTCCATATAAAAAATAAATCAAAGAAATAATTTTCTTATAATTTACTTGACTTGAAAAGTTGTGTTTTGTGTCGGTTAATTTAGTTTCAAAGTTCTTTTTCCCGTTAAAGTAATCCGTTCTAACTAGTTGATTTACTTTTTTGGTGCGCACTGGATAAAGATTTATAAGGTGATGCAATAATGTATTTAGGATCAGTTTATGATCATGATATATAGATTTTTTTCCAAGTTTCATATCAAAATGGAGAGATATGAAAATTAATACTGACGCGAGTAATCCCAACATATAAAGAGACTCGACCGGAATAAAATTGATTAATCAATTATTTCAAACGAAGAAGCTCAACGTATAAAAATATGTATCAAGTTTCAACAACGGAAAATCAAATGGATACACTAAATTTCAAATACACATATAACTATTTTAACAGTACTCGATAATTTGATGCATATGGACTGGCTAATTCTAGTTTTGGTTATAGATTAGAAACTGATAGAAATTTGGATAACCTCCGTTAACAGCCACACCTTATCTTGTGAAGCCTAGTAGAGAGATACATGCACAAAAAATGCATCAAATTTTGATGCTGTTCTAAAATTGGCTCTTTTTTGTTTGTCTGTCTATTTGTTTGTCTTTTATTTTATAAGAAATTAATTTATAGTATCAATTTGTAGTAAATACTGCAAAAGAAGGTGTTCCTAGAACAGCACGTATTTGATCAAAGGATTAATTACATAACTATATTTTCTAATTTCAATTATTTCTCAATTTATCCTTTTATTTTAAGAAACTATAAAAGTATCCTTTAAATTTAAACAACTTTTTAATTTTATTGCTCACAGGCTTTTTAGACTAAGAAAATATAGAGATAAGATAAAAATGCTCTTAATTAGACCAAAATTGTTTATAAAATATATTTTTCTTCTTATGAAAATTTTTTAAAACATATATTAACATTCAACAAGCTTTAAAAGTTTATTTTTTTTAAAATTTGATGCTATATTTTAAGAATTTTTATGTTTTTAAATTTATTTTATATTGTTTATAATCGTTTAAAGTAATTATGTCGTTTTACTTATTTTTTCTTTATAAAGATAAAATTAATTTTTTTTTAATTTAAAAGATTTTTTTATAATTTTTAAAAATAAAAAGACAGATTCAAAGACAATAAAAACTATAAAATATAAATATATAATTAGCTCTCGATTAAGCAATAAAATCCAAAATGTAAACAAAAAGAAAAACACCGATAATTTTTCCACGCTAAAAGCAATGGTGCCGTCAAAAGTGCACATGCTTTGAAAGACAAAGGAAAAGGCTTTGAAGAAGACAAAATGGATGTGATAACTTTTGTTTATACGTGGCCTTGGGTCAAAGACGCTCCATCAAGAATCTACTAGTCATCAACGCGGATTCCGTATACATACATATTACATTATGTACGTATATATATTGGGCAGTCATAATACCGGAAAGTTGACAAATATATATATATATATATATGTATGTATGTATATAGTACGACCTTGTTGATTATTACTGCCATTGAATAATTTTTTTCAAAGTTTATTTATGTTTGTTGAAGAAAAAAATGGCTGGAGTGTAATTATCTTAAAGAATAAGAGATAGTTGAGACCTAGTAAGATCCAGCTGTTCTTTTGAGATGTTAGAAGTAGCAGACGTGTAGGCTTATTTGAATATGCCATTGAGTTGGTACCCAATAATAATATATATTATACAAACATTTGACTTGTTTATACTAACTTGTCTTTGTGTTTTGGTCACTAAGATCAAAACCCATGCCAATGCCCTCGAAAACTCTTTGTATTTAATTAGACACGTGGTTATGTCCACTATGTGGACCCCCCGATTAGATTTTTCAATGTACAGTCTACTTTGAAAGTGTGCTTTAATTCACTAGAATGTATCACACATTTATATATCTTGTACGTGATAGTGCAATAATGACCATGATAACATCATTAATAAATGTTTCAACATTATACTAAAAAATTTGATTTAATGTTTTTGATGTTTTATAAAATCACTAATTATTTTAGGGGGTAAAATCAAAAATTTGAAAGGTTAAATTTCCTTACAAGTATGGTGAGAGTTGGCGGAGTACTGCTGATAAAGTACTTCAAAAAAATTACACCTCTTTTTTTTTTTAGAGCTTTTAGAATTTATTTTGAAACTGTTAGATCTTATTAAAAAAATTATTTTTTAGTAGATTTGATGGTTAAAAGACAGACATCTATTGATATATTTTTTTTTTTTGTTCTTATAAGAAAAATTGTCTTTTTTTTTAGTAGAATAGGAATGGAATGAAGAGGAGATACATGAAAATTAAGGAATAGTGGTTTATTTTACCAGATGGGGTGGGCGACCTGGAGTTATGTCCCATCGGAGCTGTATATCCAAGCGTGTCTAATGATTATTCAAGCGTGTATAAGCAGAACAATCAAGCACAAGAGTCACGACCCTTAGTTAAAGGTACAAAACAGTCGAGTTTATAGAAAGATTTTTTTCATCCTGAGGTCGAAACGTTCTACTCACAATTTACAAAATAGTGTGCTTCAATTTAGTATATAATATATATTTTAAACTGAGATATAATGTTTTATAAATAATAAGGTTTCAACTTTGTAGAGTTAAATAAAAATATTTAAGATAAAATCTTAACTTGTTTAGCCACAATAACGTATAGTACCCTTCAAAACAATAATAACTTGTTAGAACCAAAAATCTATTATATTTAAAAAGAAAATCTATTATATTTTCATTCCAAGATTATTTTGGAATAACGAATTTTGAAACGATATTATTGGTTTATCGATTCTTAGATAATGGCTAGGAAAAACGGTTCTTGTTACTTTTTTTTTCCCTGAAGGGATATATTTTTAATATTCGTTTAAATCCCATCCCATATGAATCCCCATGTCCCAATTTCAAACACATACGATATTCTCAGAATGGTGAAAAAAAAGCCTAAAAAAGATTTACGAACTTATATTAAGATAATGTTTTCAGTGAAAGGAGTCATAGAGATAAGAAAACCGTTGATTTTTTTTTTTTTAACAAAATCATTATATGTGTTTGCTGTAAATTGTACCGTTGAATATTATAATGGGGTCGATGACATTTCAACATTACAAGAGTGTAATCTGGTCGCCTTTAATCGATCAAAAGGATATATTTGTGTATTAGTGGTAAAGGAAAGCGTAGAAATAATTAATAAAAAACACAAGAATTTAGAGGTTCACCTTAAATATAAAAGCTAGGCTATGAGACCATTTAAGCAATTGCTTAAGGCCTTGGTCGAAACCAAGGCTTGACATTTATTATATATCACTTCAATAATTATTTTATAAATTAATTAAGGCTTTATAATAAAAAATTAAGCAGCAAAAAAGTTTGGCGAGCACAATTCTTGGAAGTTGGAGTGATGTCATACTTAAAAGTAAATAAAATATTCAAGTAACACTTTTATTATGTGCTTAATGGGTTAACTTAGTACATTGTTTACAAATTGCTTTTATATATTTTTTTTTTGTTTTAAGCAAATTATGTTCTTATAATTTTATTTTAAGAAATAAAAATATATCTTATTTATGTTTTATTTACATAAATCAGTTAAATGACATTTTTTAATTTGAAATTATAGGCAAAATAAATTTGTAATTGCTTTAGTTCAACTAAAAATTACAAATAAGATAAAAAATATAATCAAACTTACATAAAAAATGTGACTTGGAGGAAAAATAGATCAATAAAAATTTTAATTTTATTTGTTTGAAAGAAAAAATTACATGTTATACCACACTTTTAAAAATGTGTTTGTTCATGTCATACTTAAAAGTTGTGGCACAATTTTATTCAGATTACATGTTTAAATTATATAGCACTTATATATGTGTGGTATTTATAAAAAGTAAGTTTCAACAGATGCCATGTATTAAAATTATGCTTTCCAAAAAGACCCCTTAAAAATTTTGTTTAAGGCCCCAAAATTGCTTTAGCCACCGCTGGCTACGCCCACTATATATGATCTTGAAGATCCTTTCTGTTAGGGTCCACTTTTAAAAGTGTAAATCCCTAAAATTCCCAGAATGTAAGGTCTGAGAGGCTATATCCAGAATATTCTCAAGAACGGGTGCCCTTTATAGAACAATCGACATTGACTCTTTATTGGTGCAGTCCATGTAGGTTGATATTTGTAGTTGAGTAGTCCTTTGGGGTAAAGTTTTAAGCTATTCTTTAGGGTAGTCATATGACGCCTCATTTATATCAACTCCTGACTTCTTGCTGTAATAGGACATCCAATTGCTTCGATTTGAATTATCCTAAAGTAAGTCATCTCTTGGTTGATTTTTTGCCTGATTTTCGGAATGTCTTCAAACTATATGTGTAAGAAGACATTCAACAATACCATACATGTTGAGTATTCTTAATGTAAATATATAATTTGGAACCTATGAGATAATAATTAGTACTTAATTACTATATATGTGGGTATAAAATGCCAAGAGTAACTTTAGTGCTCTCGATACGTACATTTGTAAAGCATATTAATATTATGCAGCCTAAATCATGTATTCCCACTTTTAAATTACCCTAGAGTCTCGGCATATCCTGCTCTTTCTAAGTGGGAACGTGGGACTTTGACTCTCTTGAATAAAGTTCAAACTGTTTTCTGATAGACAGGAAAGTTCATTCTCTAGTTAATGAATGGGATATTTGTCTACCTTATCTACTCAATAAATAATTATTTAAGTAGAATTTTGGGATCGGTAGGTAAGAATATTGCTGGGTGTTTTTCACGAAGGCAGGTTGGTCCTGATGATAAAAGGGTAATCAACACATCAGTTAAAATTGTAAATAGTATAAAGCTATCAATAGTTACAATTAAAAGCAAAAAATTACTATAATATAACGCTCTCACATAATACAGTTAAACTTAAAATTTCAGTTACAACTAAAGTGTCAAGCGACTTATAAACATTCTTGTGATAATAAATGAAAAGTCTTTCTTTTTTCCCTTACTTGTATATACATATATATATATATCTGTACTTGTATAAAAAAATATCAATTTTAACTGTTCATTGAAGGCAAACATGATAGGAAAAATCCATTTCATTCCCATGAGGTTATGACCTCGCTACTCACAAGACTATAAGTCCTAATATAATATGTAATGTACTTTTTAGACTGAGTCGTACAATTTTTTTAATAACAGGTATAACCCAAGGAATTAAATAGAATTGCTTAAATTATCACCAACCTAAAAGTTGGATCACGCACTAATTATTTAATCTTTTCCCGCCAAATATATGTATTTAAGGAAAAATATAAAAAAACATTAATAAACAAAATATCAGAAACAGTTCTAAGCACGCGCTAAGATGTGTTATTTAAATGAGTTTGTTATTGCGTACGATGTACACAGCCTAAAACTTTAAAAAGTTTTTTTTCACCTTTAGTTCATTTAAAAAAAATTAAGAGTTTTGTTTGTACCAAAATTGCTGTTGATCATTTGCACTTCGTGATAAAAAAAATCTTACGACGAACTGAAGAAAAAATTTAAAAATTATATCTGCTGCAAAAAATAGATCAATTGGTGGAACCTCCGGAGAATATTATATGCATTATTCGTGATGTAACGGATCCAAATGGGAAAAATATTAATGTACATGCATGTACCCTAATTCATATTAATTGTCTAAGCCATATTCCGCATAATAAATTTTATAACTAGCAAAAAAAAGTTTTGTTGACATGCATATGACATCAAGTGGACTAATTTTGAGTTTCTTCGGCAGGGAGGTCAAAAATTCAATGAGTTTCTTCTTTAAGTTTAATTTGAACGTCTTCTAATTTACATATAAATAGTTTGTTTGACACCGATTTAAATTTATAATAGTTGAAACTGTTTACAATGTAAAACTTTCTATAATAAAAAAATAATATTAATATTTTACATATGTTACAGTAGTTGAACTCAAATTTTATACTTTTAATCGTGCTTATTAATACTTATATTGCATTTGCACTGGTAGGATCTATGTTTCTACTTTGTCCGAAATTAGCGAAGGAAACGAAAATGTGTAATGCCTAGGTGCAAGAAAATGAATAAATGAATAGATTAAACACATGGCTAGTTATATAAATGAACCAGGCAAAAAAAATCTCTAGTACATAATCTAATTTTAGATTCACCATGAGAAAACTCTCTATGTTACTGGGTGGGTCCCAAAATGAGATCTCCTGTTGCACCAAACCGCGTCTCTCCAAACCGAAAATGACTTCCCTTACCTGAATAAACCTGGTAAGCTGTCATTGGTTCAGGCCTTGGATTTTTTCACCCTTTTGTTTTGTTATTATTATCTTCTTCTTTTTTTAACAAATCTTTTGTTTTATTTTGTATGGTCCAGAAACCTATACATGCACATGTTCACAGACTTTTCACTTGAGCAACTACGTGGAAGCTTACTTCGAACCATGTTAAGCCCCCACGTTTCTAAATTACCCTTACATTTGAAAGACTGAATCCAACATCTATAAATACTGATCATGGTCATATATCTGAATCAAACTAGCTTTCTTTCACTAGTCTACTATAAGTAGTTCCTAATCAATATAAACTTTAATATATACACACACCATAGTTTTCTCAATTATTTGGTAAAATATATATGGGAGAGCCAAGCAGCCGCAGAGGCAGCCATGCAGGCGCAGCCACTTCTATCTACAGAGGAGTCCGCAAGAGAAAATGGGGGAAATGGGTGTCAGAAATCCGAGAGCCGGGAAAAAAGACCCGTATTTGGCTCGGCAGCTTCGAGACGCCGGAGATGGCGGCGGCGGCCTACGACGTGGCGGCGCTGCATTTCCGGGGGCGGGAGGCCATGCTGAACTTCCCTCACATCGTCAGCAGCCTGCCCCGCCCAGCAAGCTCTAATGCCGAGGACATCCGCATGGCGGCTCACGAGGCGGCGCTGAGGTTGAGGAGTGGCTCCGCAGCCGCCACAGCTGCAAAGTCTCCTACTGTGCCGGTGGCTGAGTCAGAGATTGGCGGTTGCTCCGGCCCGGGGGTGGTGGCGCCGGTCACGGTCCGGCTCTCGCCGAGCCAAATTCAGGCAATCAACGAGTCGCCGCTCGACTCGCCGACGACGTGGATGGAAATGTCGGAGGCCATGATGAAGGAGTCAGCCACGTTCTTCAATGATGCCGAGGAGAATGAGTATTGGGATGAGGATATGCAAAGTGATTCTCTTTGGGATCCTTAAGTTTGGTAACATTTCTATAATTATTAGTATAACGCCATATTTTAATGCCAACACATAATAATATATATACCTAAATAATTATTTTTGGATCTCTTTCATTAAGGAGGTCACAATATTAATAATCTTATTTGACAAGTGGGATTAATTAATGAATTAATAAAATTAAGTATACGTACGTGTGGTGATTGGTACACTGGTTTGAGCTACTTTGGTGTACAGTTTACTCGTAAATGATGAAGATTTGGTTGGCATTTTAAGCTCATTATAATTAAAGAGAAGGGATTAATTTCTCTATATAGGGGATTTGTTTTGTTAATGATGGAGATTTATGAAAAGATTGTTTGATGATTGACGGAATAGTGGAGGGCGATTTGATTTGGGGGAAGCCCATTGCTGTTCAGCATTCAGAAAAGGGGGCCGATTTTTGGTGGGTCCCAATTAACATAGAATAAGACCTGAAGAAGCTTTTAGAAGGAAACTTTGATTTTTCTGTTGGCCCTGTTGAGGTTTGTTTTTAGTGGCCAGGCGCACGGGCAATGTTAATGTTTTAGTGATCAAATATGGGCCACTATCCACAATCTCATTTGCCTCTTGGCTTATTTGCAATGATCTTTATATATAGAAAGGTGTGGTGTGATTAATTCTTTGTATTATTATTTGTTTATGTAATAGTGTTTGATTTATGTAGTTCCAATTTAATGAAGCTCTTACCATTTGATATACAAAATTTTTTTTAAGTAATGATGTGTTATATTCTTCTCTTCTAGTTGTTACGAAATTTTTATTCTATTCATAGTGGGGTTTATCCTTTATTTTCTTTCCAATGATAGAAATTATATTTTACTCTAAATACTCATTACCTCATCCTAGTCGTTAATAATCATTGCGAAGCGTTACAATATTATAATGTGTGTGTGTGTTCTCAAAGAAAAACCATTTTATGCCAGAATATGTGGCTAATGGAAGTAACAGTATGAATCCAATATATTTTAGAAAACAACAAAAATAGTGAAAGCTGATAGTTGGGTTTACAAGTTAAATTTTTATGAAAAAAAAAAAAAACTGAATATCCAACAACTTGATAGCAAAGATCTAGTTATCCAAGTAATCAGAAAAGCTGATCAACTACGATCTGTTCATCATCATAAAACCCTAGTCAGTTGACTTATAATATTACTTGGACAAACTCTCTTGTGAATTTTCTTTAATAATTTGCATATATAACCTCTTAATATTATATAAATATATTTTATATATTAAAGCAAATATAGGTTCGAGTTGACTTTGATTAACTTGCTGGCATTTCCCAAATGATCCATTATCCAAAAAAATACCTAGATTAATTTGAACCATCTAAAATGCAGTAGGTCAAAGTAGTGGCTTACAACCCAAGAAGCCACCTTGCAGGGAAACAAATTCCTGCACTGCTGATTAGTGGGGTTTTTGAGATCCTCACATCCAATTACAAAAAAGAGAAGGTCACTATTACGACGGTACTGCTTTTGGCTGATGGAGAAAAGTTTTTGGTAACCAAGACCTAACAAAAGTTCCAACCTATACATATTATACACGTTTTGGAGAATTAAGCGGACATAATTGATTCTCATGAGTTATGAGGCCACAGAACACAATTATTGCTTGAACGTTAGAAAAAAAATGCTTATATTATCTGATATTTTTATTTCGTTAGCAGATTCGTTAAATGAACCATCTAATATTCAAGGGTATTTTTCTTGAAATGATCAGAAGTTTATGATCGAAAAAATGCGTAAAGCACAGTTCATAGCGGAGCTCATGAAGTAGAAAAGTTTAGTAGATTATAGAAAGATGTATTAGGTGTATTTGAACATTGGTACGTAAAAGCAGTGTGGCCACGCTGTTAATTACCGACTTACGTAACCTCAATAATGTTTATCATTGTACAGTCTTAACGCACTTGAACAAAAGTGTAATTCAATTTGCAGCCAAACTTCCTTCACTAAACGAATCAGAATTGATAAGTAAGAGACGAATAAATTCAGTTATATCAAACATTTCTCGCCAACTGATGCTAGCCCAATTGTTAAAAATGAGGTAGCTTAAGGGGAGATCCTAGGCTTAAATCCCATCTCGCTTTACACACACACACACACACACACACACACACACACACACATACATACACAATCTAGGAGAGAGAGGATCAACATAGTTAAGAAAAGGAAATTGGTGAACTTGCTTCCAGGGCCATTAAAAAAGAATGTTACATTTATAACATGTTTGGTTAATAGATTTGAATAAAAATTTACACTTCTTATGAGAGAAGGCATAATAAGAAAAAGATTTGAACTATAATATAAGCCCGCGAGACAAACGAGCATATATATGGTACATTGTATGGTCACTAAAGATATACTAGAATACTTTTTTATTTGAGTAATGGTATGCAATTATTATTATGTCAATTCTGAGAGGCACTACAAAGAGTGTCCTACAATTTTATATGTTGTTCTGATTGATAAGGTTAAAAGAATTTGTGTTGATCAGTACTAGGATGGTTTTGCATTTATTTTATTTTACTTTTATGACAGGTATGGCTCCTTACAGGGAGTATTCTTTAGTAGTAGGATTAATTTTTTAACTCTTTGATGTATGAGTTGGAGCGCTTTTATGCCCCAATGCACATTTTTAAAGTGAACAATCATAGATCAAATAGTTGAAATTTTAATTCAACAATTAAAAAAGCATTCACTCCCTTAAGATTTTAATTTATTTTACCTTTAGGTTAATTACATAATTATACTTTCTAGTTTTATTATTTCTCAATCTTTCTTTTTGTTTTTAGAAACGACAAAGAGTATCATCTGAATTAAAAAAAAAACTTATTTCAATAAGGAGAAAAGACAATGATATCCTTACTCACACTGGATTTATTTTTAAAATTTTTTTTTCTTGAGAAAATTTCTGTGATAATTATTTTAACATTTAAAAACAAAAAACTTAAGTTTTTTTTAAATAATGTTTTATTTATAAAATAGTTTATGTGTCTAAAATCTATAAAATAGTTTTCATAATCACAAGTGAAAACAGTCTCATCCATTTTTTTACACTTGAAAAACAAATTAAAAAAAAGCTAAAAGCAAAAAGTGACACCAAACAAATTGAATCAATTCAATTAAGGCCTTTAATGAAGTCCCAAGACACAATACATGGAAAACATAAAAATAAGGAAGAGAAATTGTAGTAAATAACACTTTTTCGAAACTAACTGTAGCAAATAACATATTTTGAAAATATTTAGAGCAAATAGGAATTTTATGGTGTAAATAATTTATTTATACCCTTATTTATAGTGAATATAATTCTTATTTATACATTAAATAAATTTAAGGTACAAATAATTTATTTATTTTTTTGTTTATAGTGTAAATAATTCTTATTTAGATAATAAGTAAATTATTTGTATTACAAATCTGTTATTTACTACAATTTTTTCAAAACATGCTATTTACTTAAAAAAGTTTTAAAAATTTACTATTTCCCTCATTCTTTTATTAAGGAATTCTTTGATACGATATGTACATACTAAAATGGTGCTTAATTTCAAGAAGTTTTTATGCCATATGCCACGAGGAATGAGAGTGGATTGACTCTTGCTACTCTATTAAAAGTTTTTGCCAAATTTGCCATGTTGATGTTAAAAAGTGCAATTGTATGGACACTTTTGCCCTTTAATATTTAAATAAATATCAAATATGCTTAGGGTTTTCAGTTTTCCCAATCTCTCTTTCTCGTTCTTTCTTTTGCAACCATTGGTTTTCCTCCTCTCTATCTCCCTTCCTCTTTTCCCCGTTCCTAGCAAAAACTCTTCTTCATGGTCGTCAATCCATATGTCCATCACCAAGTCACTTGCATCGATCTCACCTCCGTGCTTGACCTAATCTCGCCATGTAACTTGTCTCATTCTTGCTGAAGCTATTAACTCTACTGCATTTGTGAAGCCTATCGTCGAGTCATGCCAAGCCTTTTACGAGATCTCCAAATCTCACTGGAGGAGAGATTCCTAACGGATCTATGTTGGACTTACTATTGTGATGGTGATGAAAGGAAACCGGATCTACGTTCCACATATGAGGAGATCTCTCCTTAACATGGGTACAAGGAAATTCATTTCCTTTGCACGACAGGATGTATTTCTAGTCATCACTGCCGCACAAAGGAGGGCGGGGAGATTTGTTTAGATTTTTGTTTTATAAAAATTACATAATATGTCCATTTGTAAGGATTGAATTAATATCTGTCTTCATTATGAAAATATCACTTGTATGTCTCTTTTTTAAAATTTCATATATTTAGAACTCTAAAATACCCTCTAACTAAATATTATCATGTATTTAAATTTTTCTAACAAATTTTCTTATTTTTTGAATAGTTAAGTTAGGGAAAAAAATATACACGTATATTTCTTATTTTAACATATTCCATTGATACATTATCATTATCACTTGAAGTCTTTAAAAAAATGAAATGAATATCATTGAGTATCATTATCATTATGTATCATTAACTTAATGATATAACAATTATATAACCTATAAGATATACAAAAAGATTTAATAAATACTATATCATTAATTTAATTACATATCACAAAAAAAAAAAAAGAAATATGATTCACTTGAAGTCTAAAGAAATGAATGTCATCGCGTATTATTATCATTACGTATCATTAACTTAATAATATATAAATTATATAACTAGTAAGACACATAAAAAGACCACGTCATCTATTTAATTACAACATCCTAATTTCAATTTGTCAGTAAAACTGTATCATTAATTTAATTACAACACCCTAATTTCAATTTTTCAATAAATTCAACTTGTCAGTAAAAAAAATTCTATTTTTTTAGAAAGTTTTAAAATCGTTATTTTAGTTACCAATTTAAATTTAAGCAATAAACACCCTAATTCTATGGATTTTTTAAAATATAATAATATCATAATCCGTTTAAAATCTTAAATACATATATTATGGTTATTTTTAAAAAAAAAATTAAAACTAACAATATCATTATTTTGGTTATTAATGTCTTTATACACATGCATTAGGACATATAGAAAATATTCATAAACTACATACATATTTTAATTCTACAAATAAGAAAGGGCCATATGTCTCGTTAACTCTTTTTTTTTTTTTTTTTTTGCTTTTATCTGATTATTTTTTTAGTATTCTTCAATATAATTATTGTGTTTGTGGTTTTTGTGATTTTTTTGGTATTGGAGATGGCCATGGTGCCTCCAGTCTTCACGGTTACCAGTTGATAACTGTGTGGATACTGGCTGTAACCAAAGAGGATATTGGATATCGACCTATATTTATGGTGGATACCAGGGTATTTTAGAATAACAAATATAGTGTAATAACACGACCGTCGCATTCTCACAAATATTTTTTATGACATAAATCTTAGCTTTATTTTTCTAGTTCTTGTATAAAAAGCCCTAGCGTCAAGCAGTTTTGGGCCTGGTAAAGCCTGAAAAGCATTATAATAAGGACCTTATAGATTAGGCCTGGAGCGTAGAAAAAGTGGCCTCAAATCACCAATCCATTTTTGAGAGTCAAGTTAAGAAATAACACTTTTAAGGGATTGATATTTAAATTTATTAGTTTATGAGAAAGCTTGAAGAATACTACTTTGCATGATTCTCAAATATTTTGGATTATAGTTAGGCAAATATATGTTATCTAAGAGTATTTTAGCCTTTTTAGTTAGGAGAAACTGTATGGATTAAAGGGAATAAAAAAGTGGTAGAACATAATAGCGATAGTAAAACAGTAGTATACCACCTGCTCTCCATTTTCATGTCTAAAATTGTGTTTAATCAAACAAATCATATTATGTCATTTAAATAGTATGATTAATTATATTTTTCAAGATTTAATATTTAAGGTTATTAAATGACATGGCACAATTTGATTAGTTAGACACCATTTACTACACTAAAAATTAGACAAGTAATTTTAGTCTATGGGTATCATTGATCATCCACAAATGCTGATAACTTTTCAACAAAATTTGGGATGCACCAAAAATAACATTTCTTGATTTATACTTAACAATAATGCTAGTTAATAACTAAACTTCATAACTGATATTAGGCCTAAATACCTAAGCATATGGGGTAAATTAGGCTTTATACCACTTTAAAAAAACTAGTTATTCACATGTACTCTAATGTCGAAAAGAGGCTTAAATCTATGTATAAAAGTGGTCTATTTTAATTCCACTCAAAACGTAATATTCCTCTAATTCACCTATAAAATTTGTGAATAAATTAGTCACAAGTTGAGGAGCTACATATTTAGGTAGGGCCATAAAAGTAGGGCTGTTAAATAAAAAGAAAAACAAATACCAAGTTACACCAAAGTAAGCGGATTAAAAAAGCCGATGCCATGTCAAACCAATCACGTCCCTGATTTTAGATTTAGTGGTCGGTCCGTGTTCAAAACCGACTTACCCCCTTGAATTAAAAAAAATTGAAATCCTTAACATTAAGGGGATAAAGGATGCCCATTACCACTAATCTATTCTAGCGAGTTCTTGTAGTACATATTATGTTTCTACAAGTAGCAACACTTCAAAAAATATATATATATACAAAAGTGTCACGTTGAAAAGAAACATGAATGTCTTTAATCAAACCACTCTATATAGAAGACGTTTGTTTATCTTTACCTTCATATACTTCGATATAGCCACACATGGGCTTACTACGAATGAGTTTTTAAATTTTGAGCTTTATATTTGTTTATCGAACGAGTTACTGATTGTGTCATACCCTAAATCTCAACAAAGATATGAGCATGATGACCTATGTCAAGAGTCAGACCAAAAAGAAATAGAGGATATTATCTATACTAGCTAGCACTACAAGAAAAACTACATTTAACGACATATTATTTATGACATGTAGTTTTTAAATGTTGTTGAAAAGTACATCAACGACATTTCAAACAAAGATGTCATTAACGACATTTGAAACAATAATTAACGACATCTATATAGATATCATATTAAATGTCTCCTTTTAACGACAATAGTTTAGTGTCGTTAAATTATTTAACGACAAGTAAGAGATGTCGTC
>CAMOHE010026989.1:0-39748 GCA_946598075.1 Artocarpus hirsutus
TTCATTGATGTGTTTCCCGACGAGTTGCCAGGCTGCCACCGGAATGGGAAATTTCATTTGAGATCTAGTTGACACCTGGCACAGCCTCGATTTTGAAGGCACTATATCGAATGGCTCCAGGGGAACTCAAGGAACTTTAGGCGCAACTAAAGGAATTATTGGACAAGGGGTTCATCTGACCAAGTCATTCCCCATGGGGGGCACCTGTTCTATTTGTCAAGAAGAAGGACGGAACGTTACAAATATGTATTGATTACTGGGAACTGAACAAGGTCATGATTAAGAACAAGTATCCACTCCTAAGGATCAATGATTTGTTTGATAAACTGAAAGGAGTGTCAGTATTCTCAAAGATTGATCTACGCTCGGGATATCATCAACTTCGAGTTAAAGAAGAAGATATACCAAAAACGACGTACCGAACATGTTATGGGCATTATGAGTTCTACGACATGCCATTTGGACTGACCAATGCTCTGACAGCCTTTATGGATCTCATGAACCTGATTTTCAAGAAATACCTCGATAAATTTGTTATCGTTTTCATTGACGATATTCTCATATATTCAAGAACGCCAGAGGAACATGAGGAGCACTTGAGGATTGCATTACAATTGTTAAGAGAGCATTATCTGTACGCCAAGTTCTCAAAATGTGAGTTTTGGTTGGAGAAGGTTCATTTCCTTGGACACGTGGTGACACGAGAAGGAATATCTATTGATCCTTCCAAGGTGGAAGCGGTGAATAAGTGGCCTACACCAAAAAACGTAACCGAAATCAGAAGTTTCCTCGGTTTAGCAGGCTACTATCGACGTTTTATAGAAGGATTTTCCTGGCTTGCACCACCACTCACTGCACTTACACAGAAAACAACAAAGTATGAATGGACTAAGAAGTGTGAAGAAAGTTTCAAAGAGTTAAAAAGGTGACTTACAAGTGCACCAGTGCTGACAATACCTAATCCGGACCTAGGAAATTTTGTAATCTACGGTGATGCATCGAAAACGGGACTAGGAGCCGTATTGATGCAAAATGGAAGGGTGATTGTATACGTATCTCGACAACTAAAGGATCATAAAAGGAATTATCCAACACATGACCTAGAGTTAGCAGCGGTTGTATTTGCGTTGAACATATGGTGTCACTACTTGTATGGAGCTAAGTGCAAAATTTATACAGACCATCAGAGTTTGAAGTATATCTTCATGCAGAAGGAGCTCAACATAAGACAACAAGGTGGCTAGAGTTAGTTAAAGACTATGACTGTGAAATTCTGTATCACCTAGGAAAGGCTAACCGAGTAGCCAATGCCCTTAGTTGTAGAATAATGTCTTCACTTGCGATGATGCAGTTAATGCCAGAACCTCTTCAGAAGGACTTAATGGAAACAGGAATAGAGCTAGTCACAAGAAGATCAGCTAATTTGTCCTTTCGACCTGCTATCTTAGAGAACTTAAAGGAGCAATAAGAAGCAGATCCATCGCTACTCAAAGCTAGAAATGAGGTTCTTGAGAACAACGAAACAGAATTTAGCATCTTGAAAGATGGTATCCTTTGTTATAAGGGCAGAGTCTACATTCCCAATGATGAAGGATTAAAGAAGCAAGTACTGGAAGAAGCTCATGAAGCACCATACGTGGCTCATCCAGGAGCTACTAAGATGTACCAAGATCTAAAGGAGCACTATTGGTGGCACGAAATGAAGTACAATGTCGCACAGTTTGTCGCAAATGTCTTACATTCTAGAAGTTAAAAGCCAAGCATCAACGGCCGGTGGGTGAATTACAGAAAATTAAAATTCTAGAATGGAAATGGGACCAGATAACTATGGATCTGATGATCGGGCCACCCAGAACTACGGGTGGACACGATGCTATATGGGTAATCGTTGATAGATTGACGAAATCAGCTTACTTTTTACCTATCAAACTCAGCAGTTCTATGGAAAGACTAGCTAAATTATATGTAGCCTAGATAGTTAGATACCACGGAGTCCTAAAATCTATCATTTCTGATCAAGATGGCCGATTTACTTCTAAGTTCTGGAGGAGTGTTCACCAAGCAATGGGAACGATGCTGACCTTTAGTACAGCTTTTCACCCCTAAACGGATAGTCAATCTGAAAGGACCATTCAAACCCTAGAAGATATGTTGAGAACCTGTGTGCTAGATTTCAAAGGAGGATGGGACAAAAAGCTCCCGTTGATTGAATTCGCTTATAATAACAATTATCAAGCTTCCATAGGAATGGCTCCTTATGAAGCACTTTACGGAAGAAGATGCAGGTCGCCACTGCATTGGTATGAAACAGGAGAAAAGATGTTATCAACTACAGATTTCGTGCAAAGGATGACGGAGGATGTGAAATTAATCCATCAACAAATGAAAACTGCCTTTAGTCGTCAAAAGAGTTACGCAGATCGACGACAAAGACCCTTAGAATTCCAAGTAGGGGATTTGGTCTTCTTAAGAGAAACCAGCTCAAATACTGGCACGAGAAGAAAAAAAACTAATGAACAAGAAGATACCTCTCGAAAAAAGTTCTATGGTGTAACCAGCAAATGGAAGAGGCAATGTGGGAACGAGAGGATGAAATGAGGAAATGCTAACCCAAATTGTTTTGATTTTCGAGGATGAAAATTCTTAAGGGGGGTAGATTGTAATGACCGAGAAAACTTATTAATAAAACCTAATATTTAATTGGGTTTAATTAATGAATTTACTCTTAAAAATGTGATTTTTGAAAAAGTTGTAATTTTTGTAAAAATTACGATAAGGTATGAATGAACGGTATTGATTGCAAATTTCACGATGAATGTGATGCAATGTTGGATATGGTAAAATACAGATTTTATGAGTTTAATTACTCAGAAATTTGTAAATAATATCCATAAAATGAATAAGTAGATACTTGTGCATATTATGCTATGCATACGAATTTATGTATCATGGATAACATGTGATTATCACTTCATGCATGGTATGACTACCATATTAAATGAATTGGTAAATATGTCACAGAAATTAAGAAGAGTGTCGTACCGACTCCTGAATCAAGGGGAGTTTAAAGGATAAAATATGATCACGGTGTTACGTAGACCTAAATGAAATTATGCAATGGTACGAACACTTGGGCCCTAGCTATGGATAAGAAATGATCAAGATAAGGAAAGTTTATAAGAAAGCATAATTGAATCATGCATTCATTTGATTGTTCATGTGGGATTTATGGGACTTACTGGGCGTTAGCTCATTAAGTATTTTACGCTGTAGGTATTTCGACGAGAAGGTCAGAATAAATCTTAATGATGAGCTGGTAGACGGATAATGTGTGCAAATCGGGTATAGAGTCCGCTACTGAATGTTTTCACTGTGTATATTTTAAGTTGTTTTAAAATGAAATGTTTGAACAAAAAAATGTTGTAAAAGTAAGAATAACTATGTAAATATAAGTGTATAAAAGTATTTTGGAAGTTACCAAAACCATTGTAAGTAAAGTATTTATTTCAGTTTCAAAAAAAAAAATTTTAAAATTTTTGTCTTAAAGTAAGTAAGAAAGAATTTTTCACAACCCGAAAAGGCGGGTTGTGATAGGGACCATCATGAGGTGTTTATGGACCAAGAATGGTGGCCGTAGGTCCTCTCTTCGAAAACCTTTTCCCACTTAATCTTTTGAAAAACCAAGGTTTTATTTAAAAACATGCATGAACAATTTTTTTAATGAGCAGCACTCTCTATTCTATATGACATGTTATCAACATACATGGCAATCATGTAAAGCCACAAGCAAAATAATAATAAACAATCATAACATTATGGTTCCACTCTAGAGAAAAGAAAAAAAATAAAAATGACAAGAGATTAATCGAAACATATTATCGACTTTTCATTCTTGAATTTTCAAGTTGTATCCGTCTTTATGTGGCATCTATCTTGAACTCGTCAATCCCACATAGATCAGATACTTCACTTTTTCGGTCATTACAAATTTCATGTTTCTCAGAATTGTCTCAAAAATAAAATCAAAACTGTAACGAAAAAAGCACCTTTTTCTGAAAACTCATAACTCTTTACTGGCATGCTGAGCTGTGTGATCGGCCTGCCGAACTTGGTAGTTCGGCCTGCTGCTAGAGCTGGCTAAATCCTGCCCAGCGGACAGTCTGTCAAACTGGAGGTTCGGCCTGCCGACTGAGTAGATCTCACGTTTTTCTAGAAAATAGTTTTTACACAGTTTTTAAATCTTATTTTCAACAATTCAAAAACATAAAAATTTAGAGACTTAGGAAATACCTTTGGAATAGCTATTATCTATCTTCTAGATCTGTCTTCACTCTAAATGATTATTTTAATTACAATTTTTTTTTACAAATTTAAAATTAAATAATAATTCCTAGATGGTAATGATAGACCGCCATTTAATTACGTGAAAAACCTAGATACACTTTCTAACCTCTAAGGAACCATAACAGGTATAAATTAATTAATTAACAAATATTTAAATAACAATTTAATCAACCATAATTAATTAATAAACATTCATCACAAAATCTCATAAAATATACAGAAACCCTAAAGTGTCAACTCTCAAAAATTTAAATTCAAGCATAAGAGAGATCAAGATCATATAATTTATATGTATAGCATGATTACAAACTTGTAAATTTACGTAAAAACCAGGCTCTGATACCAATTATTAGATAAACTAGTACACAGTAGAATTTTAAAAAATTTTGTATCAGAGTATTTTCCAAAACACAAGTTAGACATGCTATATACATAAATTATCCAGATCTTATTAACCTTTGTATGCCAAATAGCTCCTGCAATCTGTGAAGAGAAAAACGTTTTAAAAGAGCTTCAACCAACTAGTCTTCTTTGTTATTCTCTATTTACAATTGGAGTGTGCATGGATACACATCGTTTAGCTCTTCTTCGGCGTGTCTCCTTCCAACCAATTAAGAATACTAGAGCAAAGATTCGTGATTGTGAACAAAAGCTCTCACGGAGTTTCAGAGCATCACGATTTCCCGAGGAAGGGTGATGATTCAAGTGTGAACATGAAATTTCGTTTAGGATGACGTGTTCTAGAACTAAAGCTTGAGATCTGATCACTCTTGTAAATCGACTAAGGAGTAGGGGCTAATTGTTGGGGTACAATTTGGTTAGAGGCCTGAATTGTCTAGGACCCAAAATGACGGCCCATTATTGCAATTAGAGTGAGTTGAATAGAACCAAGCAACTCCACCATTCGACATAAGAATAACATGTGTAAAAGGAATTAAGGCTACGATGGGATCGATTGGTTTGATCCCGTGTATAATCAATATGTATTATTCGGATAACATTTTGTTATTGAAGGTTTGTGTCCAGGTTTGTTTCATAAGTATTAGTTCGATGGAATCGATCGGCATGAACTACAGTTATAAACACGTCCAACCATGAACTGAAACATGGGGAGAGCATGATTTTTGTGGCCTATCACATACCAACGCCTGTCCCACTATTGCAGTTATCTCCAACGTTATCATTCCACTCCGCCAGTTGGTTGGAAGCCATGACTCACCTTATTCTCTATATAAGGAGATATCGTCTTCAATTGTACAGATGAAAAACATAACACACAGAAGCTCTGCTAAATTTCCTCTACATTTTCATCCTTGTAATATTACCTTTTAAATTTCTATATAGTGAAGAACAGTAAACGTAGCTCTCTTTATAGAGTGAACCACTATAAAAATTTACATGTGGTATCTTTAATTTCTTCAGCACTATTCATTTTGTTTGGATTTAATCTATTAGTTGTTTACTCCAATTAGTTTAACTGTTTCCTTTGAAGCTATCAGATCTAAATAATGGTGATTTGAGAGCCCAAATCCATTAAAAAGAACACGATAATCTGGATTTACATATTTTGTATTTAATTGTAGATCTATCGTTTACAATTTTCTCATAATATCTCGTAATTAAATTTCTATATAATTTTGCTAGCTTTTTCTTAAAAAAAAATCCAGAAAAAAGAAGCCTTTTTGTTTCCGTGTATCACACTTTCTCTCTCACACACATTTAACTAAAAACGCATATTATAATTTAAATATATTTTTTGATCCATTTATTATGTTTTTAAAATCTTATGTTTTAAATAATCCTTTATTAAATCGTTTTCTTTGTATCCTTTAAATAAAATACTATCTAATTTCCTTAGTAAAAACTTTTCCCTTTTTAAAATATGTTTCATTGTACTTATTTTTTCTAAACTAAATTATTAAGAAATAATAAAGAAGTAAAATTAACTTTTAATAGGGTGTTTGAGAGATTAGTTTAAATAATTAGTTTAGGTTTGATAATTATAGATGTAAAAACTTTTATACTGTAGTATATAAAAATTTTATATTATTCACAGTTCAATTGAACTACTCTTTTAAACATTCAAATACATTAAACTACTATTTTAAATACCACATGAAACAATAAAATCTTCAAATCCAAAAATATATATAAAAAATACACACGCGCGATGCGTGTGTCTTGCAAAAACAAGCGGATCACTGAAAGGTAGAAAATGGCTCACTGTCTTGCTGGCCCCTTCTAGGGTCCGAGTGGCGTTATCGAAACCCTAGAGCAGAGGAAGGGTTTCTACTTCTCTCTCATCCTATCTGTTTCCTGTAATCTCTCTCCTCAAGTACTCATTCTCTCTCGTCCCGTTCCATCTTGCCGTAACTGGGTAAGCGATTTTCTAGTTCCGTCAAGCTTTTCTTATCCTATTCTAAATTTGTTCATGTGAATATTATTCTTCTGCGTATTTAGCGTAGATTTTGCATGTTGAGCTTTAGGTTGATAGCGATTCTACTGGTTGGAACTTTCAATTGGGTTTAGAAGTCAAGTTTTCGTTCGATATGGTGGTTAGAGTTAGGGTTATGGTTTTCTTTCGATATGGTGGTTAGAGTTAGGGTTATGGTTTAGGATTTGGATAATGGTCTCTCTCTCTCTCTCTCTCTCTCGCTCTTTAATTCTTTGGTTTGTGATTTAAAAGGCTTGAGCCGTATACTGTTTGGCAGTTGGGAAAATAGAGGAAGAAAGACTCGAATAAGTTTAAGCCGTTAAGTCTGATTATTTTCCAATTCTTATTTTTTTTTCTCTTTTTGTTGTGGTTTTAATTATTTAACCTTCACTTATTATTTATTATTATTTTTTCTTTTGGTAATGAAATGATTCTTATATTTCATTTTAGTTGGTTGAACTAATTTGCATTTGCATGGTTTTGTTTTGTTATGTTATTGGTATATGCTGATATGGTTGGAGTTGTATTCATGGAAATTTTGTAGGTATAGAAGATTGGTGTTTTAAGTCTTTTTCATTGAAAGGAAAAAAAGAAGAAAGAATGCTAGGCACAGGGCCAATCTTACCTCTTCCTGCTCCTCCTTCTGATGGAAATCTCGGTCCACTTCCACCATCGCAAGTGTCTGAACAAAATAAGGATGAGAAGCCAAATGAGGAACAGAATAAAACCAACGCAGCCCCAGCTTCTGTCGCAACCCACACAAGAACGATTGGAATAATACATCCTCCTCCAGACATCCGAAACATTGTGGATAAAACTTCGCAATTTGTTGCAAAAAATGGGCCTGAATTTGAGAAAAGGATTATAGCAAGCAATGCTGGTAATGCAAAGTTCAATTTTTTGATTCCTTCAGATCCATACCATGCATATTACCAGCATCGATTGTCTGAACTTCGTGCCCAGAATCAGTCATCTGGACAGCAACCTTCTTCAACGCCTGCTGACTCTACTGAACCTGAGTCTGCCACACCAGCTTCAGCTGCCGATGGCAATGAAACAGTTGCACCAAAGCCTGATCCATCTGCCCAGTTCAAACCTGTGCGTAAAGTCCTTGAGCCCCCAGAAGCTGAGCAATACACGGTCCGGCTTCCTGAAGGAATTACCGGGGAAGAACTGGAAATTATTAAGCTCACAGCCCAGTTTGTAGCTAGAAATGGGAAATCTTTTTTGACAGGATTGACTAGTAGGGAGATCAACAACCCCCAGTTCCATTTTTTGAAGCCTACACATAGTATGTTCATGTTTTTTACTTCATTGGCAGACGCGTATTCAAAAGTTTTGATGCCTCCGAAGGGCTTGAATGAGAAGCTTAAGAATAGTGTTGCTGACATGACAACTGTGCTTGAACGGTGTGTGCATCGGCTAGAATGGGAGCGCTCACAGGAACAGGCTAGGCAAAAAGCTGAGGATGAAATTGAGCAGGAAAGAATACAAATGGCCATGATAGATTGGCATGACTTTGTTGTAGTTGAGACAATAGACTTTGCAGACGATGAGGATGAGGACTTACCCCCTCCTATGACCCTTGAGGAGGTTATAAGGAGAAGTAAGATTTCATCTGTGGAAGAAGAAATTGTTGAGCCCAGCAGAGAGGTAGAAATGGAAATGGATGAAGAAGAGATGCAACTTGTTGAGGAGGGTATGAAAGCAACAAGACTTGATGAGAATGATGAAGAAAGGAAGAATGAGGTAAGAGTGTCTGAGGAACCAGAACCACCAATGAGAATCGTTAAGAACTGGAAGAGGCCTGAGGAAAGGATTCCTGCAGAAAGAGACCCAACAAAATATGTTGTTTCTCCAATCACCGGTGAGCTAATTCCAATCAGTGAAATGTCTGAACACATGAGGATTTCTCTCATCGATCCCAAGTACAAAGAGCAAAAGGAGAGGATGTTTGCTAAGATTCGAGAGACTACTTTGGCTCAGGATGATGAGATATCTAGAAATATTGTTGGACTTGCACGAACTCGTCCTGATATCTTCGGTACCACAGAGGAAGAAGTCTCCAATGCTGTCAAGGCTGAGATTGAAAAGAAAAAAGATGAGCAACCAAAGCAGGTCATTTGGGATGGTCACACTGGAAGCATTGGGCGAACAGCGAATCAAGCCATGTCTCAGACTCTCATTGGAGAGGATCAGATTGATGCTACCAATAATGATTTGAGGACACTTCCCGGTCCTGCTGCTCCTCCTCCTAGACTGGGTGTGCCATCCATTCGTCCTCTCCCGCCGCCACCTGGACTAGCTTTAAATCTTCCTCGTATGCCTCCGAACACAGTTCAGTATGCTGCTCCAACTAGTGGTGGGCTTCCTGTACCTCCACCTAGACCCCCAGTGGTTCAAATGATTCCACCAGTTCGTCCACCTCCCCCGCCAGCGCCCATGAATTCTGGACAGCAATCCTTTTTGGTGAACCAACCACACACAATGCCTCCATCCATTTCTGTGAGTGCTCAAAGTGTCCCTGTCCCACCCCCTCCAGGATCTCAGTTCCCACACTTACCACCTCCCCGCCCTTATGTTCCTCTTCATGTCCCCCCTCCTACAATGCATATGATGCCCCCACCACCTTTGCCTCAAGGAATGCCTCCACCGCCACCTGAGGAAGCTCCTCCACCTCTTCCAGAGGAACCGGAGCCAAAGAGGCAAAAGCTTGATGATTCATTGCTTGTTCCAGAGGATCAGTTTTTGGCTCAGCATCCGGTAGTGTTTTCTTAATTGCTTCCTTATAATTTAAATCTTTAGCATCTGATGATGTCCATATATGTTTATGGTTTTCATGACTGAGATTTTAACTTTGGCAGGGACCTGTTCGCATTACTATTTCGGTTCCAAACGTTGACGAAGGAAATCTTAAGAGACAACTTCTGGAGATCACAGTACTGTCTTTATCTGAAACTGTTGGGAGTCTGAAGGAGAAAATTGCTGGGGAGATCCAGCTTCCTGCAAACAAACAAAAATTGAGTGGCAAACCTGGTTTTCTCAAGGACAATATGTCACTTGCATATTACAATGTAGGAGCTGGAGAAACACTCTCTCTTTCACTAAGAGAACGTGGTGGTAGAAAGAGATAAACACATTGGTGAACAGGCCACTAAAGGTTGTTACTGGAATTTTCTTGGTACTTGAAAACATATGTCTTGCATTAATTAGTGGATCTGTTATTCGTCTTTCTTTGATGGGGATCTTATGTCTGTTATTTATTACTAGGATAATAGTTTGAATTTATACTCTTTAACTGACGGTGAGAGTGCTTGAATACAGAACCAGCACCTGGGGATATCTCTTACAAGCAATGGGAAGTACACAAGTTCCTTCTACCTTGCAGAGCAATTTATCTACTTGTTTACTAGTTATCACTTCCTTCTACAGTTGTTTGCAGTTACTTCCCTGGCTTATTTACGTTCTATGTACTTGTATTATAATCCTTAAATCATTCTTCAAAATGTTGGTGTTGTGAGAACTATAAAATTTTGGGTTATTCACTCGCTGTTGCTAGTTTTCTTGCTTATAGCTTGTTTCTGATGACTTGTTTGTGAGGCCCTTTGCTAGCATTGAATTTTCATTTTTGTAGGAAGCATACTCATCCTTGACACTACCTGGTGGACTGGTGAGTCAGCTTGAGCGTTGGTAGAATCTGTTTGTTTTTGCCCTTGGCTCGAGTTCTAAAAACCCCTATCACATTTGGTTCTCAAGTTTTTCCTCAGCCTGCATTTTTTTGGCTGCTATTAGAGTTGGTGTTATCTGATTATGTGTTTTTCTAACCACAGAAAAGCTACTTTGTTGGGACACATGGGATTGGTCTGAGACCTGTTGAAACTTGAATGTGTATTCTCTAAATATGTGACACAGGTAGGATGGTTCTCCATGTTTTAACCTTCAAATGTTGTAATTTTTGCTGTCTGAAAAAAAAAAAAAAAAAAAACCTTGCAATCTTTGTGGCCCGTGTTGATAACATTGATGGCAGTCATATTAAACCTGCCTTTTTCCCGTCGTGGTGCAGTTGAACCATGCTGTGATTGGGGTTTCATCTTTGGAGGCAGTGGGAATTTCGTTCTTTGTATTTTATCTAGGATTTGCAGAGTTATGTTACTACAAATAGAATGTTAGCCAAAAATAAAAAATAAAAAGGTGCGTTGTAAATTGATATAAGAAAATCTAGAAAATGTCAATTACAAAGTCGGGCTTTCTTTTTGCTTTCTGAATGTCTGCAAGCGGAAGGTGTTGATGAAAATGTTCAAGCCAACGACACCGTTTAAATACCTGGTGCTTTTCGTTGGAGGGACACAAGTTTTAATTACTTTATTTTATTATTAGAAATGTCTGGTTTCTGTTTACGTCCACGTTTGTGGTGCAATCTTTCCTCGAAAGAAGTCGTAACGGAAAATCCACTGAAGCTTAAACAAAATCACAGGTCAATATCTCCCCTATCCCTTGAATGTCAAAGGCTGGAATCCAAGGTTCTTAGCCAGTGCAAATTCCCTCGCCTTTTTCGTTCTCTTTTTGCTAGAGACGTAGAAAGCAACAAATAAACTGGTGGTGTGTCATGGTAAAACTTCATATATGTTTGATATACTTTTATCTTCAACGAATGATCAGACGTCTAATGCGGGTCGAATGGTTGCCTGGGTAGCTAAATGCTATTAACGAAAATAGTATTTCACTATTGTTGATTATAGGACAAGGAGACTTTTTGGTTCATCATGCTATTGTTCTAGGTTTACATACAACTACATTGAATTTAGTAAAGGGAGTCAGAACCTTGAGACAGCCGAGGACCAAAAGTCTCATGTCTAGATATCGAATTCATCAACTCTCTCTTCTTTCTCATTCACAAAACACTCTTTCCTTTCTCTGTTGCCCAAAGAAAGAATTCCTCCCTTTCCAAAATCCAAGGTTGTGCAATGTATAAAAATCCGATCATTTTGAATATTGGATTGCCTATGGTAACTTGGTCATGTAACATAAAAGTGTGACATTGTTAAGTTTGTTTGGGAAACACGTTTGAACTCGAAGTTGGAAGCAAATGAGAGATTTACATTGTAGCAAACTTTTAACTTATTTTTTCTAACGTATATCCCGAATGGACTCGTTAAAGTTAGAGTAATCCGTTAGTTTGACACATAATAATGATAGGCCTGTAACCCAAAATCACCTAGTTTGAAAAATCATTAAAATTTTTCATAAATTGCAATTTCCTTTGATATGATTTATAAACGTTTTGTATTAAAACGGATGGGGAATAAGCGTGGATTTGAATTATAGAAGAGAACAGGGAAACAAATACAACAGTCGTTGTTATAAAGCCATTGTTGATTTCTACACGAGAATTCTCATAACGATATTACAACACGCATTTGCTCAACTCCCAAATCCTAAGTACTACTTCCCAAAAAAAAAAAAAAACCGAGACCGAGGATGCAACAATGGGCTAGGGCCCGTGGGTCGGCCCGGGCCTGTCTTGTTACAGTGATGGGTTGGGATGACATGGCTCGACACAACCCATAAAAATTGATGGGCTAGGCTAGGCCAACATATGTTAGCCCCATAGGTCGGCTCGTCTAGGCCCATAATGGGCTGGCCCATCCCAACCCATATAGGCCCACAATAGGCTAGCCCATCGGCCCAGGCCGGCCCGGCCCGTCTAGGCCCATAATGGGTGGCCTATCTCGGCCCATGTAGGCCCGTAATGGGCCAGTCCATCGAAGGCCCATTGTGGCCCAATATCATTTATATATATATTTATTTATTTAGATATATTTTTCATGTTCATTCACGGGTGAATATGGCTGAGTATGACATTCTTTCATTAAAGGCCTCACACATCATATTATAGCAAGTTTTTTTTTTTTTTTTTGGTTGTTGTTTTTGTAGGCATGCTTTGCTTCTTCTAAGAAGCAAAGCTGAGATAAGGCCTCATATATCACATTACAATAGGATAAGGCCCAATGTCTATAATTACAAGTGAACAAGTATTTAGTTGTAGCGGTAAAGTACTTGATGAACAGCGTGCACATATGAGTGACGATATTCTAGAAGCAGTAATGTACGTCAAAGATTGGGAGGATGCTCGTAGAAGAAGCCAACAAGTTCAAGATGATTGGGTTGATGACTTTGAAAATTTGAATATTTCTGATACTCCCACTGGGAGTAATACGTTGTAATTATAAACAATATGTATTTTTTATGTTTTTATTTTATTTTTTGTTTTTAGTAATTTTGTAAACATCTTATGTATAATAATCCCAATTGTACTCTTTTTTCTTACCAAGGTTTTGTCCCACTAGGTTTTCCTTGGAAAGGTTTTTAATGAGGCAATCGTAAATAAAACATCCTTGTTTATATTTCCCTTGACTATTCAAACTTTTTATATTTGTTAACTTGTTTAGAAATTCAAAAATAAAAATTAAAAATTAAAAATTGCATGCTTAGTGGGCTGGCCCATCTAAACTCATGATGGGCCGACCCATTCAGGCCCATTCAAGGCCCACGACATGGCCTGACACGGCCCACATAAAATTGGCCCACGGGGCAAGTCGGGCCAAGGTAATTCTAATATGGGTTGACGCGACCCGGCCCACAAAATTCGTGGGCAGGGCTAGCCTGGCCCATAGCCCACCTGGGCCTTAGGAGAACAGGCCGGGCTGGCCACATGGGCTTTAGGGTATTTGTGTTTAATGATGTAACCGCCACCCTCTTTACGTCTTATCATTTCTCTCACAACCACTACTATTATGTATAGAGTATATTTCCTAACCATGTTTCTCAATTTGTTCAATACATGTCAAATCAATTTATTTCTCATTGTGCATTACAGGACGAGTTCATGCATTTGTCTCATAAGTGATATTTATATAATAACAGTTCAACATATATATATATATATATATATATCTTACAATGTAAAGAATCAATTTTAATTCCATAAAACCTCACAAAGATGAGTAATAGATTCCTATCTTTTTGAATTTCTAGATCATGATACCAAGTTCATCACGTAAGCTCCAAGTACTTTGGTATCCTATAACATATAAAATAACCATACTTTAACTTAATTCTTGGAACATTTCATAATACAAAATGATTAAAAAAAGATGAGTTTAGACTGTTCAATCAGCCTGCCGATCTGTAAGGTTTAGCCTGCCAATCTTTAGGGTTCGGCTTGCCAGCCTACAGGCTTCAGCTTGCTGATCTACAGGGTTCGGCCTACCGAACCTTTCGACAGGTCCAACGTGCTGATTGATAAGTCTAGCCTACTGGCAAAAGAATTTTTGGAAATTCAGTTTTCCATTTTCAAAAGTTTCAAACTTTAGAATTCAATCCGACCAACCCTTTTTATAAACTTCTAGGACATAAAAAATGCATAAACACTATGAAATATCACACTCAAACATATATAGGTCATCTTTCTTAAAATTTTCATACTCAATATACAAATCTAAACCAAAAATCAAAACTTTTCAAAACTAGTACAAAAACTTGTTTTAGACAAAGATCTATATAAGTCAAGCTTCAACAACATTCTATAATTACTCACAAATATCAAACACACATTTTTCACAAATATCATGCTAAAACACAAATTTAAATCAAAGTTTTAGCTTAGAAAACCTTACCTTAAGCCTGAAGAAATTAGTGATTTTGCTTGCAAAAATCCTTGATCTTTGTTTTGTGAATCTATTGAGATAATAGCTTGAAGATGTTATTCGATTTTCTTCTTAGATCTCCCTTGATTGAGCCATCATGGAAGTAAAAAGAAGAAGGGAGAAGATGAAGAGCAGGGAGAGAAAGGGAAAGATGAAAGTGAGAGAAGAAGAAGGAAATGGAAAAGAAAAAGAAAAGAAAGAGGGGACAAAAGGGATTGGAGCAAGTGACAATCAAGTCTCCTTCAAAGACTTTGAGTCTAATAATGCCAAATAGTATTTTTGTAATTAAATTAAAGTTCCAAGAGCATTTTGGTCAATAAACTAAATAGATATAGAAAAATTTTAGAAAATTTAAAACTAGGTAGAAATAAATAATGTGCAATAGCTTTTAAATGAACCAATTTTAATTGACACACTAATAATTAATTTAATTATAATAATTAATAATACCTATGAGAAAAATAATAGCGTCAAAAGTTTTCAAAATAAATAAATAAATAAAGGGTCAAAGCGCTAAATGAATTTGCTCAAATATGAAGGTCACAACGAGAATACCTTATTACCATGAACGAATGCAAATATGTTTGTGTTAGAAATTTTTTTAAAAAAAAGAATTCTATTTTATGAATTATGATAGACTACAAAAGAATACCCTATCAATAAGAAACAATTTTTTTTTTAAACAAAGAAAGAGAATTCTATTTTATGAATTCTGGTAGAGTACAAAAGATTAACCTATTGATAAAATAAGATTTTTTTAAGCATCGAGATCATATTAGATTAAAAAAGAAAAAATAATGATGCAATTTATGAATATCTGTCTGATTAAAAATTATGTCCTACTAATAGGATATTTTTTAACATCTTACCAAAGAATTTTGCTTATTATAACGTTTTATAAAAATACGAATCGAGGATCTTTTATATCTATCGTCAAAACAATATAGTCCCAATAGAATTTATTTTTTACATCCTATAAGCTTTAAAATTAAAAAATAAGAATCTATGATTGGAACACCCACCAATGGGTTATAGGCCTCAAATGTACGATTTAAATCATAAAAATACAAATAGAGAATTATTTTTTAAAAAATAAGAATTTATGATTGGAACACCCACTGATAGGTTATTGGCCTCATATGTATAATTTAAATCAAATCTGTGCTTATATAGTAGGTACAATGATACTTGTGATCCAAAGAATCTTTTTATAGAATCCAACCAAATATGAACCCATTCAAATCTTATGGTTGCAATCAATCACTTGAGAGACCTTACCTTGAGTAGGTGTCTGACCTATAAAATTCTTCCCAAAAAAATAAGAAAGAAAGAAAGAAAGAAACAGAAAAAAATAAGAAAGAAAGAAAGAAAGAAAAAGAAAAAGAAAATATATGATATAAAATAAATAATAACTTAGATTGAAACGATGAGGTCCCAGTACGCTTCTTAACTCCCACACATATGAACAAATTCATCTGTCACACATCTCACGCCTTTTAGAATGTTCCTTCACATATGTTTAGTAGTTGAAATCCCATATAAACGTTATACATGTTCTTTTAAGTTTTAATTTTTTCTCTAAATTTTATTCAAAAGTATTTTTTTTTTTTCACTTTCATTGAAAAAGACATTGCAATTTTGTAGTTTTGAGTAACACCTGAATACTTTGTTTATAAATATAACAAACACTATATCACAATCAATAATAAATAGTAGTTAGGCTTTAAGAGAAAAAAAATTATACTTTAGTGGGGATATTACCCGAAAGAAATTATTTCAACACAAAAAAATAAGAAGAAACAAATTCAATAAAATGCATTTAAAAATAGTAATATCTTAGTGAAGTAAAAAAAAAAAAGGATAAAAAGGGAAAAAAGAAAAAGAAAGATCTTAGGAAATAAATAAATAAAGAACAGAAATAAACAATCAAAAAGTGAAACGCAATTTTATATTACTCAGTCAAAATTTAATGGAGGCATATTAGAGAAAAAATTACTTTAGAATATATATGAAAAAAATAGTATATGAGAGTGTTGAAAGAGAAAAATGTTCGAGTAAAATAAATATTTGTAAATGATGCATTTGGAAAAAATATATATTTAGAGGATGAAAAAATATTTAAGTAGAAGGAACTTATGAGAAAAGATTTATAATAGAGAATATGGACCAAAAATATCAAAATACTTTGATGAGGCACATTTAGAAGTAGAGGATTAGCTTTACAAGATTTTGGAGGTAAAACAACGAATAGAAAAAGTTGGTAAAACTAAAATAAAAAAAGAAGAATAAGAAAGGAAATCTACAAAAGAACAAATTAACTAAACCAACTTTTTGAATAGTGCACGAAGGGTAATTTTCATTGATTATATAGTTATTACTCAAAAAAATTTAATGGAGATATATTAAAGAAAAAATTACTTTAAAATATATACAAAAAGGATAAAATTTAAGTGTGTTGAAAGTGAAAAATGTTCAAATAAAATTAACACGTATAAGTGATGTATTTAAAAAAAATATTTAGAGGATGAAAAAAAATTCAAGCAGAAAAAACTTATGAAAAAGCTTTTATCATAGAGCATATTGATGAAAAACATTAAAATATTTTGATGAGGCACATTTAAAAATATAGGATTAGCTTTAGAAGATTTTGAGGGTAAAACAACAAATAGAAAGGATGACAATAGTATAAAAACAACAAAACAGTGGCTTTCTAGGATGAGACTTTCTCAAGAAATGCTCTAGTAGGGTTTCTTGGAGAAGTTTTGCAGTTTGCCGTGTAGTCTTGCAAGTTCTCTTAAACCTCTTAGAGTGGACGAAGTAATTGGTTGTTGGACTTCTTTGTCCTTCACAGAGGAAGAAGGCAAGTTAGTGGGAATCAGTGATGACGATCTGCAGGATGGAGAAGGGAATAATTCTTGGAAAATTATGGCCAAGATTCTTACTCAGAAACTGATTCGTAAGAAGGCTTTCAAACAGGCCATGTTTCATATGTTGAAAGTGAAGGGGAATTTGACCATCCATGAAGTCTCAAACGATATCTTTTTGCTCTTGTTTGAGTTGGAGAAAGAACAACATCGTATCATGGATATGGAGCCTTGGATCTTTGATAATTTCTTGATGGTCGTGAAGGAGGTGAATGGGGATGATGTGCCTCAATGGAATGATTAGTCTCAAACGCCCTTTTGGGTTCAGGCAGATAATTGAAAAGGTGGGAATGTTAATCAAGGATGTTATTGGGGTGGCTTTGATGGCTTGGAAAGATCAAAATGGCCATTGTGAGGGGCTTTTTCCAAATCCATGCAATACTAGATGTGTCAAAACTGCTTCGTAGGGTGGTTTTAGTGAAGTTAGGGTCTTGAGAAGGGACTATTTGAGATGCTTTAAAGTACAAAAGAATCCCAAATTTTTGTTCCAATTGTGGTCGTCTAAGCATATGGTTGAGTGCTTGGAGCCAAGATCAAAGAAGTCTACTGTTTTTGATGAGTTGAAGTATAGCAGGTCCGTTTGGTAAATGGATTTAAATTAGTAATTTGATTTGAGTTAGTATGATTTGAATTAGGATTTGAGTTAGTGATTTGAATTGTTATCCAAAATGGTATTTGGATGTGCATTTAAATTTCAATCTGAGTATGGAATAAAATTAGAATTTGTGTTTGAAGAGATAGTGAAAATAGTTTTTGATTTTTTAACAAATGTAATAAAATCTTAATGTTAATGATCTTAAAAAATATGTAATATGGATCTTAATTTATTCCTCTCTTCACTAATAACACAATGAAAAAAGAATCATCTCAATTGGATATCAAATAAAGAAGTTATGATTTTTTTCCTCAAATATAAGAAAGAGAATTTTAGTTTTTACTATAGCAGAGACATCTGAGTATTAAAAGTTTAGGGGATAAGAACTCTAAAAACTTAGATTCTTAATACTCAAAGGATATCTAAACGATTTTTGATATTCGAATCCAAATTTGAGTCCATTGAGTCTAAATAATACTTGAAACAAACATACCAAATGGCTTAGGGCTCTAGTGTTTTAGAGTTTAATGGTGGCAGGGAGGGAACTCATGGATCTACTATCGTGAGACAGTGACAAGGGCAATTCTACGTTCCATTAGCGAGTTCGGCAGGAGTTTGATGTATCAAATTTGAATTTGGCCCCTTTCAATAAGACGGTTATTGAGGAGAATATAGAGGAACATGTGATGCTAAAAGGCTGTTTTGCAAGGGTAGTTTAAACTAACTTTTAAGTTATAAACAATGTAAAGCTCTTACATGCTATAGTATAAATAAAAAGTTGCTACAGTGTATAGCTTTCGTATACTACAGTAAAAACAGTTCTAACTAATAGTTCTAACCATCATACTAAACATCCTACAAGTCAACGTGGGTGCTTCCTAGAAGAGAAAAACAAGTTTGTTACCCCATGTGAGGGTCACATGGCTTTTAATAAGAAGGGCATAAATGGAAATGAACACCCTCATGCAAAAATGAGTATCTCAAGCATAGAAAAGGGTGAACTCAACCTTTCTTCTTTTTTGAACAAGGGAAAAGAGTACGTAGAAGGGTCGAATTCTCAAATTTTCACCTTTTCCGTATGAGTGAAATCAAAATTTACTCAACGGAGAAGTGTGCGTAAGGTTGTGAAGCTAAAAGGTGGTCCAGATGATGAAGATGAAACAAGTGATATCAAATATGTGAAGGAGGATAATGGAGGATAGAAGAGGAAGATGGCTGTAGTTTTGGAGGGTGTTAAGGGCGACCAAAAAAGGGTTGTTTTGGGGGATATGTCCAATTTTTTTAATATCGGTGACGGCTGTAGAGTTTTTTTCGCTGAACACAATGAGTTGCTTGTGTAGAATGCTCATGGTTTGGGGAACCCACAAGCATTCGATAATCTTCGAATGGCGATTCAGAGTTTTTCCCCAAAATTGGTCTTTATTTTGGAGACCAAATTATGCGGTAGAGCAGCAGGTATGTTGAGAGATAACATAGGCTTTAAGGGGGTTTTCATGTTGATTGTGTGGGGCGTAGTGGTGGATTAATCTTATAGTGGGATACGGAGTAGGATGTTGAATTTAAAAGCTTTTTCTGCTACCATTGTTGTGAGGAAACTTGTCGTTTTATGGGCTTTTATGGCCATCCAGAGAAAGCACAACGTCACCATTCCTGGAAACTGTTGCAACATCTCCATAATACATGTACTCTCCTTTGGCTCGTAGCGGGAGATTTCAATGAAATTTTTTAGAAAGAGTGGGAGGCAATGAGAGAATAGACAGTAGTATGATGGACTTTTAGGATGTGGTAAACGAGCGTGAATTAGTTGATATGGGTTTTTCAGGACCACAACTAACTTGGAACAACCGTCAAGGCCCTCTTGATAATATGCAGAAGAGGCTTAATAGGTGTTTAGCAACTGTGGAGTAGAAGGATCTGATTAGAGGTGTACAGATCTGCCATCAAAATTTTTTTTTCAGGGTCTGACCATAGGGTTATTCAGATTAATATGGAGCCGAATCATCAAAAGGGTGGTAGTGGAGAGTAACGTGGTAGACGGTTTACTTTCAAGCCTCTATGGACAACCCAGGATAAATATAAGGATGTTGTTTTTCAACCTTGGTGTCTTCAGAGATCAGAAAGGATGGTTGGGCTTTTTGGAGGCACCGGAAAGGTGTGCATCGGCCTTAGAAGTGTGGGGAGACATGGTCTTTGGTAAGATTTCGAAGAGGGTGGCGAAGCTACAAAAAGAGCTAGTAGAACTTAATAACCTTCAGTGGGATTTGGAGATGAAGAGGCGGATTGGTATTGTTCGTATTGAACTTAAGAAGGCGCATGCATTGGAAGAGTATTATTGGAAGCAAATATCAAGGGTAGATTGGTTTAGGGCCGGTGATAAGAAAACAAAATATTTTCAATCAAAGGTAGGGTAAGAATGAACTTAAAGGTTTAGAGAATGATCAAGTGGTGTGGGTGAGCCAGAGGAAGGACATTATTAGAGAGTTGGAGAATTATTTTTAAAATATTTGTTCTACTATCCAACCTGATGGAGCGGCTTTGGCAAAAATATTGGATGAAGTGGACCGAAGGGTGACTATTTTGATGAATTAGTCATTGGATGCGCCTTTTTCAACTGAGGAGGTTCGGTTGGCAGTGTGGGAGCGTGGAAATCTCCTGGTCCTGATGGCTTTCATGTGGTTGTATTCAAGAAAATTAGAGTTTAGTAGGGAAGGATGTCACTAAGGTGTGCTAGCAAATCTTAAATGGAGTGAGGTTTGTCCAGGATTTAAACTCTACCTATATTGTTTTAATTTTGAAAGTGAAGGCTCTGCGTAAGGTGTCGCATTATTGATTAATAAATCTATGTAATGTCATTTATAAGACTATTACCTATTGCTAATCGTCTGAAGATCCATCTATCGAGGATCATTTATGATAAGCAGAATGCGTTTGTTCCAAGATATCTTAGCACTGATAACATTATCGTGGCGTTTGAAACCATGCATATAATCAGGAGAAAGACCGGTGGTAAGAAAGGTTTTATGGCTCTAAAGTTGGATATGAGCCAGGCCTATGATAGAGTATAATGGCCTTTTCTTAAGGCGTTGATGGAAAAATTAAGGTTTTCGAGGAAATCAGTAGAGTGGCTCATGGATTGTGTAATGAGGAGCTAGTGGGTAGTGTCACACCTCAACAAGGCCTTCGTAAAGGTTGTACATTGTCACCGTATGTGCGCCTATTGTGTGCATAAGGTTTCTCGAGCCTTCTGCATAATAGGACAGTTGGTTAAATTTCCTATATTATCTTGTTCATTTTTATTTAAAAGTGCAAATTGAGGATAATAGCTAATTGTGTAGGGAGCAAAGTAGTAATTTCATATTTAAAGACATATTATATTTTGGTGGCTTAAGTAATGTTTGAAAAAAGATAGGTAACAACTAGTAATGCACTTGTAATTGTATGCTCAAAATAATTTAATTTATTTATTTTTGTTTTACCTGCATGCAATCTAAATTTTTTGTTTTAGAATTGCTTTGTGGAGGGCATATATTATATAGATTATGTATCGAAATTAATTTCGCAACAATCAATGACTAATATGATTGTGTTGACATGACATTGGGTAATAATTTCAAAAATATTCATTAAGCAACATACTTAAAATAGGTAACGAGGCATAGAGAGGAAAAATAATATATCAAAAGGCAGTAGATAGTTTTTTAGCTAAACATAGAAGAAGACAATTGGATAAAAATAAGGGTTATTTTTATTTTTGACCCTTGAACTTTAGAGTGATTCTTGTTTTGCCTCTTAAATTTTAAAAATTTTTACTTTGGCCTCCAAATTTTTATAATTGGTCCTCACTTAGCCTATTTTATCAGAATTTCTATTAAAAACAGGAAGTGGAATTAATGTCACCTTACCTCTTTGTCAGAATTTATGTTCAAAACAAACAAAATAAGATCACGTAACCTCACTTAACTTCACTTTTTTCACCTGTTTTAACAGAAACATTAACAAAAGGGTTAAGTGGGGACTAATTCAAAATCAAAGGGTAAAATTGATGTTTTTGAAGCTTAGGGCAAAGACTAGGAATGACTCTAAAGTCCCTAAAGTTCAAAATACAAATGAGAATGGTCCTAAAAATAAATGTTGGGTTCAAATCTCATTCCCTGATCTTTATTGTACATGTGTCAATTGGATCGAACACATAACGGTTACTACACATGGATGTGACGCGATTTGCAACGTCTATTAAGGGAGGAGGTGACATGTTTTGAGTCATCTACAACAAAAGGAGTTGATGTGCCTTAAGGAAAGCCTAAACATTCTCTACGGGAGGAGGTTATATGGTCCATGTTGCGTCGCCTACTCGGAGACTATGTGATTCACGACGCTTATGAGGAGAGAAGGCGACATGTTTTAAGTCGCCTATAATAAGACGAGTCAGTGGGCTTTATATAGGGCCTTATAAGAGGCCAAAATACTCTATGTCATCCAGTATAGTAGAAGCTTGCAAGGTTTATGTTGTCTCGCCCTTTCATAGCTTGCATGGTACACATCCTCCACTAGAAGGCTACGTGATACACATCATCTATAAGTAGATGCCATGTAGGTTATGTACCTTCTAAAAGCCTATGTATTTTATGTCGGTTGCACATTACGGAGCCGATATACTCTATGGTGGTTACTTTGAATCTATCAAAGATCATTGAAGAACTTGTCTATTTGGATCATATCATGGAAGATCTTACTCCAATTCAAAGCATCCTCAACGAGAGGATGCATATCGAATGGTTTCATTCAAGTTCAAATCAATGATATGGGGAGGATATGAATCAACCTCGGATACATGTCCACATTCAAAATACGGGAAGTACATTCAAAATTCAAGTGTCAAGACCAAATCGGATCATGCGTCTTGCCTAGGTCAAGCCGATTATAAATGAGGTGTGGTGTCATTTGACACACACAAACACACAGCTACTCGATTACTAGCTTTTACATCATTCTATGTACTTTGATTTTTAAATAGTAGAAATTCTACCTCCGTAATGGACGTAACCCTGACATTAGGGGTGAACCACTCTAAATTTCAGTGTTTTTAATTTACTATTTGTACGTTGTTTCTTTGTTTATACGTTAGACTTATCGATGCGACGTTAAATTAGCCATTAACCCTACTAACAAATAGACAGCGGATTTCACCGTCTACAGTTTGGCAGGCACCGTAGGGCACATGGCTAATACTCGAGGCATTTCTGATCCGACCTCAATCACTCAGATGACCAAAAGCAACCCAATGACCCCGCTTACTACCAAAATGGCAAATGGAATCGAACCCTAAGGGCCGTCAAACGACCAACTCATCGTAAAAAAGGTCTAAATGCAACAAGCAAACAAAAAGCACATCACTGATTTTCTTGCCATGAATCAGATAAGTTCTCTGTTAGATAAAAAATTCACGTCATCACATTGAATGATTGTGTCTTACGTTAGACGACTATAGTTGTTATAACTGTTCTGTCACTTGAAGGATATAGGGACTTTATGAAGCTTTCTCGGCAAAAAGTTGGCTCAATCTCACTCGCTGCTGGATGGTTCCATCTCGTCTTGCCACTAGCCAACTTGGTCTCTTTCACTGCTAGTCAGCTCAATCTTACTCGCCACTAGCAAACTCGGCTTTGATCGCGCTCATTCTACGCCCTAGTCGACTCAATATTGCCTTCTACTAACCGGCTTGATCACAGTTGCTACTAGTCGTTTTTATCTCACTCAATGCTAGCCCGCTCGATCTCGCTCGCCGAAGCCTATTCCATCTTGCCTCAATGCTAGGCAAATCGCCGCTAGCCGGCTCAATCCCACCTGCCATTTCCTGATTCACTGATTCCATCTCGCCTCAATGCTATCCAACTCGTCGTTAGCCGGCACAATCTCTCTTATCGCTAGCCGATTCCAACTCGCCTCAACTCTAGTCGATTTACCTCTAGTCAGCTCACACTCTCTTGTAGTTAGCCGGCTCAATCTTGCCTCACTACTAGTTGGCTTGATCTCACTCATCATTAGCCAACAAAATTTTGATGTCATTTGTCCTAAGCTGCCGCTAGGCGGCTCAATTTCACTTCGTCGCTAGCTGACTCGATTTCATTCATCAGTCGAACTATACGTAGTCTGATCCCAACCCCTGGGCTCAAGACCATAATTTACCAATCACATGGCATAAGTTAATCCCATGCAATGCAAGTAACAAAACATGCAAGGCCCATAAACCGCAAGGCAAAAAACTGCTCTACACAGCACGTGTCACCCCTCAAGACATCCAAAGCAGTCGATATCCCGACACAAACATGCTGAGGACTGATCATCCCTGGAGGCACGACGTCTAGGCTGGGCTCCCGCCCGAGGGCCAATATATAGGGCGGTCATGTCCTCTTTGTCAACATGTCCCCATATAGTAGTCATAAGTTGCCTATCACAGTCAACTAGGACCCCCATCAAGCTCACATCAAGAGTGAGCAAGATGGTAAGACCCCACAGGCAATTACGATAACCTTATTAGGCAACCACACTACCATAATCCAACTAATCACATGGTCGCCTCCTTTTCTTGGAGATGATTTCCATCTTATGTGGAGTCGCCTCCACTTCTTGCAGTCAACTCCATTCTTGTCAACTACTCCTACCAGAGACGACTTAGATTGGCGAACTTTCCTGCAAAGGGGTGACTTATGCTAATTAGCTCTAACGAGCCCAATGAATGCTTGACGCGCCATTCTCGTCGACGTGTCACTAAACAGGTCGACTACAGAGGTTGGATAAGACGCATCCCGAAAGACCAACAAATTGCGTATAAAGTTCTCTGGAGATTGCCTCCACTTCAAAAGCATCTTTCATACGGTTCGATACGTCTCTAAACTTAGAGCAAACGTAATGTTTAAAGCTTGAAGGCTCATTTGGAAATGAGAAACACTCATATCAACGACTCATTTGTGTTTAATCAAACAATGGGGAAGGTCTCATTTCTTCTCCCATTGACAGCTGTGTTCAACTTCAGGGTTGAATTCAAAAAAAAAAAAAAAAAGGAGATTAATCAAAATTTGAATTGGTGCCTCAGAGCACGATAAATCAAAAGGGAGGCCCACCAGCGTTTTGGTTTCTTCAGAGTATTGCTTTTCCTTGAGAGGTACACAACTTCGCAAATAAAAGTTGAAAAACTCTTTGACAGATTTTCTATTCTCTTTTATTATTTATTGCTTATTATAGTATATTATATATATACACACACACACACACACACCGTGCAACAGTTGGAAAGAAAGCATGGGTCAAAATGCTAGGGACTCAACATCGGTATAATGCCAAAAGTGTGTTGGACGGTTCATTATTTTAGTCAACTCCAAGAGTTGGAGGCGTTGAGGTCATTGTTGGGTCCAATAGTTCGAGGCCTCAAATTAGCTGAAGGGTCCAAGCGTCTGAGGCGATATATTCATTGAGTTGGAACCATTTCCAATTAATTGACATGTGGTGCTTTGGAGATTCAAGCAAGCTTCATCTCCTGATATAATTTAAAGGTCAAGACCACGTTCTTGTCGTTGAAGGCACAAATTTAAAGGTGACTCGTGTTCCTTTAGCAACTTGATTGAAAACTACTCCTCGATTGAGTAATCATAAATATACTCAACTATGGAGTGGGGGCAAACTGCTGGGGTCAAATTTCGTTCCTCGATTTTTAACGTACACATGTCAGTTGGATCAAACACATAACGGTTACTATACATAGACTTGACGCAATTCGTGACGTCTACTAAGGGAGAAGGCGACATGTTTCGAGTCGTCTACAATAAGAGTCGATGTGCCCCAAGGAAGGCCTAAGCACTCTCCACGGGAGGAGGTTATATGGTCTATGTTGCATCGCCTAGTCCGAACCTGCATGATTCACAGCGCTTACGAGGAGAGGAGGCGACATGTTTTGAGTTGCTCACACAAGAAGAGTCAGTGGGCTTTATATGCACCCTTGTAAGAGCCCTAAATACTCTATGTCATCTAGTATAGTAGGAGCTTGCAAGGTTCATGTTGCCTCGCCCTTTAGGAGTTTGCACGATATACGTCCTCTACCAGAAGGCTGCATGGTACACGTCATTTATAAGTAGATGCCATGCGGTTCATGTCACCTTCTAAAAGCCTAGTATTTTATGTAGGCTACACATTACGGAGCCGATATACTTCATAGCGGTTACTTCAAATCTATCAAAGTCATCAGAGAACTTGTCTATCCGGATCATATCATGGAAGATCTTACTCAAATTTAAATCCTTCTTATCGAGAGGATGTGTATTGGATGGCCTTATTCAAGTTCAAATCAATGATGTCAGAAGGATATGAATCAACCTTGGGTATGCATCCACATTCACGACACGGGAAGTACATTCAAAATTCAAGTGTCAAGACCAAATCAGATCATGCGGCTCGTCTAGGTCGAGCCGACTATAAATTCCACACACACAGACACACAGCTACACTGTTACTAACTTTCACTTCATTCTATGTATTTGATCTTTAAATAGTGAAAACTCTACCTCCATAGTGGACGTAGCCCTCATATTAAGAGTGAACCACTCCAAATTTCAATGTTTTATTTACTATTTGCACTTTGCTTCTTTATTTACATGTGAGACATATCGAAACGATGTTAAACTAGTCATTAACCCCACTAACAAATAGACTATAAATTTCACCGTCAACAATAATGTATTAGCAATAGTAGCGAGAAGAGATGAACGGTATCCCATCCTTAGTTACAGAATCAACCTCATTATCTTCACATTATTAGTTAATGAAAGGTATTTTAGGCAAATCATGCCTAAACAAATTAAAATTTGAGAAAAAAAAAAGAATTGAAACAAAGAAAAAAAATTGTCATAATTTGTCTACACAAGCTCTTTGGCTAAAGTAAGATGTAAGGATTAAATTTATCTAACTTCATCTTATAAACATGATTTATTTAAATACGCTTTATTAACTAGTAATATGAGGGTCACACGATTGATTCAATCTTAGTTTCTACGATTTTTATAGCTCAAGGAGCACAACATTGGACAATGAGTACAATTTAAGATGCAGTTTGTAATGTTTTAAATTTTGAGTCAAAATATGACAAAAAAAAAGTAAAAATAATTTGGGGCAAATAGTGAAAAAAAAAACTAATCAGAAATTGTATTTTTTTGTTTATTTTTTTTTTCGAAGGTTCGAAATTGAATTGAGATTTTGTACTAAACTCTGTCCATATGAAAGTGATGTTTAGTTTTACTGTCTACATGTTTAGATAAACAATTTGCAGTCTGGAAATTTACTTGTAAGATACCAAACTCATCTTTCTATATTAAAAAAAGAGGTTATTAACATTAATGGCCTTTAAACTTTAAAGTCTCCTTTATTTGCCCCTTGAACTTTAAAAATAACAATTTTGCCCTTGTTTCAAAGCTCCAATCAAATAGACAGAATTAAGTCCACGTAATTTGCACATAAGTCACCTGTAAGTAGGGATGAACATCAGATGAGTTGGGTTTGGGTGGTTTAATTTTAAATCTAATCCACCTAATGAACCCAAACTTTAAAAGCAACACACCTAATTACAGTTCGAGTAGATTGGATGAGTTAATCGGATTTAGCATTATAACAAAATCAAATTAATAAATTACCGAAGTAAGAAATATATAAAGAAAAAACTAAAATTCATCACATATTCAATGTTTAACAAAGCTCGAATACATAAGTCATACCTAGCAAACAAACATAACAAAAACTAAGAAAATAAATATCTTTTTAGTCAATAAACATCAACCAAAATCAACATGTTACACAATTGTCAATCTCCAACTCTTAACATATCTGTGCAAACAAACGAAACACAAGAGATTATTTTTTGGACTTTAAAATGAAGAGACAAATAGGTAGGGTTATGAAGGAAATGCAAGCCGGGGGTGTATATTGGAATGAAAAATGGTGAAGTCTTTTTTATTTTTAGTTTTTGAGAGATTATGAAGTGTAATGTGTAGTGTGCATTAGAAGAAAGTAATAAACTAGAAGTCTGGAACTGAAGAGAATAAATTTTTATAGACTTTGTTACTATAAATTAAGGTTTTTTTAAGTATAAGATTATATAAAAATTATAATATATATATATATAATAAATATTTTTTTCTATATTTTATATTGGGTGGATTTAGATTATTTCGAATTATGAAAAACTCAACCCAAACCTGCCAATGAAAAGTCGGATTACATGGGTTAATGGAAATTTTTATTCGAATTTGGATTATTTCATATTTGATTGGATGGATCAAATCGGATTCGCCAAATTGTCGGATTTTTTGTTCACCCTTACTTGTAAGGGCAAAAATGAGATTGTTTTGCTCTTAAGTTTTATTTCATGTTTACACTCTTATTTAACTTTTTTTATCAGCTCTCGTTTAAGAAAAATCTATACACACATTTCTTCTCAATATTGTTCGTCAATATCTCTTTATCTTTAATGCATAACTCATCTTTTTTAGTATTCAAATTCAGTTATCGGTTAACAATATCGACTTACTAAATGAGTTGCACATTAAAAATAAGAAGAAATATAGAAGTAAGCCCTTCCTAAATGAGGGTTCAAATAAAAATAATAATAACAAAAACAAAGGCGTCAAATGAGAGTGTAAATCTGAAACAAAACTTAATAGTAATAAAATCTCATTTTGCCCCTTACAGGTGACCCATGTACAAATCACGTAGGTTTAATTCCGTCCATTTGAAAGAAAATCAAAAATTTAGAAGATAAAATGGAAAGTCTTGAAAGTTTAAAGGCAAAATGGTGATTTTTAAAATGTAAGGGACAGAGCGAGGAATTTTAAAAGTACAGGAAATAAAATGATAATTTTTAAAGTTCAGAGGACAAAGTGAAAAAATCCTTAAAATTCAAGGAGCTATTAGTGTTAATAACTAAAAAAAAAAATCGAATCAATGAAAAAGCCCTGAATCCAATGACCAATTTCGCCCCTTTTGGGGGGGGGGGGGGGGGGGGGGCGCGGCGTAGAAGCCCCCTAATAAATGGATATAGATAATAGATTTGCTTCATATCTGAGAAATAAATTTAAGGTGAAGGAAAGAACACAAGATGGCAACTTCACTAACAATCAATTGCTACAAGGGACAATTACTCTTTTGACATCCATGCCATGCTCATCTTTTTTCCTTCAAGACTTGCCCTCACAAGCAAGGAGCTTTTCCTCTCCTTTTTATTTATTTATTTATTTATTTATTTTTATTGTATTGTTTAGATACAGTCCCGCAAAACATTGTCTATCTTTTCACATTCCAACTGAATTAAACTCTACTGCAGCTTAAATAAAGTACGCAACGTTACCCAGTATATGCTACAACTGAGAAAGTTGTGTGAATATTTGCCAAAAACAGACATTATTATAGTGATGAATACAATGATCCTAAGTTACATACACACGCCTTTCATTTCTTATGTCTCTTCTTCTGAAAATTTGGTAAATATCTCGACAAAGAATAAGGACATCCAAAGAAACGCGACAGATTCTGGCAACCTCTCTCTCCAACCCCGTCATTGCCGCGCGAACTTAGATGACTCAAGTATGTTTGCCCCTCATAAATATAACGGAGCTGCTGCCACAGAAGTACGTTCAACCCTATCCCCACGGAAACACTCGCTATGAAAAGATATACAAGAACAAGGCCTCTCGCAGATAGAAGCACTGCAGATCTTAGCAAGGCAAACATGACCTCTTTGAGAGCTCTTAAAGCCATATCCATGCTAGACCCATTTATGCGGCCTAATGATCTGTACGATAGCGGAGGCCAGACATGCAGACCTGCATACGTTGACATGATTGAGACATAAATTGTACTGATGACAGCTGAACCGAGGAAGGCAACAAAGTGTCGGTGGTTCCCTGCACCAACACAATTCCCAATCTGCAAAGCGGTTGTGGACAAAGAAATTCGTCAGTTCGTGAGAAAGAATGAAAGTAAAAAGAAGCTTTGTTGCAAATTTTGAGAATGTCCTTTATCAATGTTTCTTAAGCTGCACTGGCTTAAGTTGAATCAACTTTCATCATTTACCATGGTTTCGTTCATTAAGAACAAGCAAAAAAAAAAAATTCAAAAATAATCCGCACCAAGTTACTATCTATCCATAACTTATAGATTTCCCTTATTCTTATGACAGACTAGCTAACGAGTTTTGACCTTTGGTTTCTTCTCTGAAGCTTGCTTTTTCAAGTCTTGGGCTTTGACCATCCAGTGATCACCATTAGTGGTCATGGTTACGAGGTTGAACAGAAAAAAAAATAAAAATAAAAATAAAAAAATGCTTGTGACACATTAGCTCATGACAAACTTGTTTTCGGTTTTATGACCATTGCAGGATTAATAAAAGTACTTTAACAAAAATATATCAGCAATAATATCCTACTAGTTTAATCTTGATTCTTTCCATCCACTTAAAAATTAATAATTATATGACAAATCACAATTTTATTGCTAATATGTCAGCGATAATATCCTACTAGTTTAATGCAACTTAATTTAATTTCAACATGTTTTCAAAACGTGGAGTGAGCACTTACAAATGGACAGTGATGATCCATGTCTAGTATACACTTCCCGCACGAACGACAATGATGAGCTCTAGGTGACTTTGGCTTCGAGCAGTAAAGGCAGAAGGTATAGTTCTCAAGGTGGTCTTTCCCCACAGTTGGGTAGCTTCCCCATAAAACATTTGGAGGCGTGCCAGCACAACCGAACGCCGAAGATATGAATGTATAAATAGTAGCTACAGACAGGATCAAGGTGATCGTGGAATGGAAAATACCGCATGAATAGCTGACGGAGAAAACAACTGGGTATACAGCCCACACCCCACCACCTGCACTTTCAGCAAAACATACAGAGATTAACAAGAGAAACAAAAAAGAGTGGAGAAAGAAAGGAAGGCAGCAACATGTAACTTTACAGGACACCAAATCTTTGCGATCAAGATTTTAGATAAATTAACTCAGCATCACAAAAGAACCATAAACTACTATATTTTGTTGTCCCTGGTATTAATATATTTGTTACAAGCACAACATAAGCCTCCTCAACCAGGTAAATTCAAAAAATGGAGATTTATTTCACATTGCAGATAATGTATGTGAATATGCATGACGAAAGATATGGATAATTATTTCACATTGCGAATTATGAATGTGAATATGTATGACGAAAAATTTGACAAAACCAGCTGTAAAATTAATTCTTATAAAACAATTCTCGCCTTAGATACAACCAGCTCAAGAATATTTAAAACTAAGACCAAGAATAGAACAGAAATGAAATAAAAAAAGAATTGCATTTTCACCCTATGAATGTGTCAATACACCTCAAAGGAAGGGTTCACAAAGTTTATGGGCCAAAAAGATCTTATCCTCTAAACTATTTTCCTACCAGAAAATTTTGTTTCCCAAGGAATCAATAAACTTGTAGTGTCCAAACTAGAAACATTACATATTGAACAGAGCTTTCACTAATGGAAAAATCATCTAACCATTTGATAAGCATTCAATTACATTCTACACGATTTCACAGATAACTTATAGAAAGCATGACATATGTCCTTTGTTTCGGTTATTTTCTGTTTGGAGGATTGCTTGTTCAGTTCTACTCTTTGTAAAAGAACAACTCATCAAGAAAAATTGAAGTAAAATGTAAAAGGTTTAACAAAACAAAAAGAAAATAATTCAAATCACATTTACAAGACCAAACTACAAGAATAAAACATGAGAAACGTGGAGTATTAGTAATGAAGTTACAACTACGTACATATAACAAATACCATAAACACGAGTAGTACGCTAACGAAGAAACGATCTCTCAACCGTCTCAACCAGAAGTGCTTGCAATCACGCTTCCATGCATTCTGATTCGTCACAGCTCCACACCAACCACACTTGAAAATAGGTGCGCGAGATGGAATCAGAAGCCGCAACCCACAACCCCAACAAATCACGTCATGGTCCTCATTGATTGACGCTACAAAATGCTCCTACATGTAACCCTTAACATAAGCATCGTGGTAAAGAAAAATTTTTACGACTAAATAAATAACCATAGAAACATATGTCCAAATAATTCATCCAAATTAATGATATTTAAGCTCAAACACAACCACTTAAGGAAGAAAACAAAATGCTTTTGTACTGGAAAGGGCTTTTCAAAGACAATTTCACAAATTTATTGTTTAAATACAAGGAAACCTAACGATTTCATGCCATTGCTACCGATGAAGGGGAAAAAATTTTAACAATCCGGAAAAATTGGCTTTTTGAGTATTTCCGTCTATTAAACAACAGAACAAGATCAATCTTTTCCAAACAAATAAACAGAACATAAGCACTACCATAATCAAATCATCATATATCATGCTCATAGCAAGGAATTGAAACTAAAAAAAAAAAATACCCTAAACTTACGTCCTTTACCAAAGAGTGATAAACAGAAAAACAAAAGGAATCAAAATCAGAAACAGAGAGACAACTAGTAGAGCACAACACAGCAAGACTGAAATAAACCCAATAAGCAGAAATTAAAAAGTCAGCGAATCAAGCACAAAACAAAACAAGAGCTGATCAAACAAGATAGAGAAACAGGGAAAAGCAAAATCAACCTCTGGCAACTCCGCCATCTGTGGGTTCGTGTTTTTGGAGCGGAGATAGTGGTTGAGCCCAAATATATTTCTATTATTCTGGAACTAGAAGTAGACCATTGGAAGGACCAAAAATAAAGGTCTACAAGAAGACAGGTTGAAGTTCTAACCCTAATTTTTTTGTCTTTTTTTTTTTTAATATAATAAACATAGATGAGAAAAGTTTAACCCTAACTATCTCCGACCCATAGCTTCAAAAATCATTTTTGCATCATCTTTGGGGAAACTTCCGCGCATATAAAACAGTGGCACGAACATACAAGAGCTTTATATTATAAAAATTTTTTACTTTTTTTATAGCCGTTGAAAGTTTAACTTATTTATTGGTTGAAACCATTCCAATTAATATGTCATAAGCTTCATCTTCAACCCATAACTTCAAATGTTAAAATTCATTTTATATTCTTTTTTTTTTTATTAATTCCCAACTATTAACCTATTACACATATTTCTTATCTTATTATATAGGAATTACTAAAATTTCTCTCAAATTATGACCTTGAAACACTTTGTACTTTAATTTTTAGAACGTAACATCCATCACTCTTAAAATTAAAAACATTAACAAAAGAGATCCTTCCATCACTCAAATTGATAAAAATGACACGTGTCAAGCATGCAATAATGGCTATTGAGCAACTCAGTATAAAAGTGTTCTTCTACCTACCCATTATAATTTATATATATATTGAAAATTCCTAATTTATTATTAATAATGACTAACTAAAAAAAAAAATGCTTCATCTTCTTCCCTTTGCCCTTTGCAGCACCCCACCCCAAAAAAACCCGCACGGTTTGCTCCCATCCTTCGCGTTGGCGTTCGACCTTCACCCAAACACCGAAACCCTTGCCACCATCCTGATTCCACTAACTCCCCTCAGGCTGCCCTCGCTATGAGTCCCCCAGGCATCTGATGAGCGACGATGCCGAGATTCCCCCTCCTTATGATGCCTCAAGTTACCCAGCCACCAACCTTATAGTCTCAATCTCAACGCGGTTAGTTCTCCTTTCCCACGATGCCGCGAGCCTCCCCACCCCTCCCACCAACGCGCTTCATGCTTTACGATGTCCCCTCCCTCTGACGCTTGTAACTTACTCTTTGGCCTAGATCTCCCCTCTATCACGCCATGAAAATCAGTCAAAGGAATTTTAAAAGGGACCCATATAAAGGGGGGATTTTGATAAAAGGCCTTAAGAAATTTTTTTTTTTTTTTTATAAGTAGACCAAGAATTTTTAAAATTAAATAAATAGCCTCCATGTCATGTCATCAAGATGAAAAAAAACCTCAACAAGATGAAGAAAAGAACCTAAAGCAAGGATAGAACCTCAGTAGGATGAAAAAAAAAACTGGAGCAGCTTTTATGTCCAAAAAGCTTGATTTTTGGTGCAAAAAAAAAGAGGTTATTTGTCTGATTAAAATTTTTGGGTGGCTCTTTTGTCAAATTTTGCCCATATTAAAGTGGTCTATGTGTTTCGCAGCTTCATACATGTACTATTGTCGTGTTTGACTTATAGGCTCATTTGATTACACCACTGCTAGCTTTCGTTTTCTATTTTAATTTATAATTCAAGAATTCCTTTTTGTTGTTAACTTCTTTTTTTGAGAGGATTTTTTCATTAACTTCTAAATACTTTTATTTCTCTTTAATTAGTATCACCAAAATAGAAATTTTAAATAGGTTTTAAATTCAAGTTAGAAAGCAAAAGAAAGTTACAGAAATATCTTTACATTGGTCAGCTTCTGTTAGAAACTCTAAAAGGAGTTGCTTGTTAACGTTTTTTAATTTTAGGGGGTGAATGTTAACTTTTAAAGATTAAAGGGTAAAGTGTTACAAGAGTGATAATTTTGGAAGAATTTTTGTAATTAATCCTATTATATATTTTTTAACATATTATTGCAATAACATATTTAATTCTTTAACAAACCCTTTAAAAATAATAAATTCATTAATTTACATTTACTTAACTAAAATATTCCAATTGTTAAACATCATGTTAATTAAATATTACAATGCATAAACTAGAACAAGTGAACAAAACATTACATTTAATAATAAAATATAAAAAAAAATTAAAAATAAATATTGATCATCATTTAATTCTTCGAATTATTCTTTTCATCTCACAAATGACTAATTGATGCATTTTCAGGTACAATATGAGCCTTTTTATCTTAATTTGTTTATATCAAGCAAGAAATTCTTAAAAATAGGTATTTTCATCTACCACCATTTCAACTTCCAAAGTTGGCGCTTTCATTGAATCTTCACTTACTACATCAACATCACATTCGTCCTCAATTATCATAGTGTATAATAATGCATGCAATCATTATGTCATGTGATACATTCTTATTCCAAAAAACGTGTCGGTGTTAACTAATTAGTGTACTTTTATTTTAAGTTTGAATGTAAATTTTATTATTATTATTATTATTATTATTATTATTATTTTGCATTACATATTAATTTCATTAGTTCATTAGAAATTTAAACCTAATATAATAATAATAATTATTATTATCATCATCATCATCTTAATAAAAAATCAGTAAATTAATAAAAAAAGATACAAAAAGGAAAAATTTTATTCAAAAGTATATAATTGGGGTAAAATTATAAAAATATAAAATGGGTAACTTTTTTTATTATAAAATTAAAAAAAAAAACTTTACATTAATTTAAAAAAGAGGATGGCACATGAAGCAGTGTAGCGCTATGTAACACTCGAGAATTTTTAATGCATTATATATGCAATAATTAAAGATTTTTTAAGTAATATATGAACAAATTTTATGAGCTAAATTTTATGCTAAAAAATTTGTTAAAAACTTATGGAGTAATTTTGGTGTCACAAGGGTTATTATTTAAATTCGATTTTTATGACAAATTTCATAAGAGTAAAAATGAGATTTTTAAAGTTAAAAATCATGCCATAGCCTTAAGTAAAAAATGAATGAACCAAAGGTAAGAATTGGATGATAAGCAAGGAAAAATAAGCTAGAAAGATTAATCGTTGCAGAATATGTTGCAACAAATCAATCAATAGAAATACGCTATAAGAAATACACAGCATGAAAATCATGCAGTATGAGAATAATGTAGTGTAAAGATTACACTGATAAAGTTATGCAATGCAATAATTATACCAATAAAGTTTTACAGTATAGGAATTATACTGTATAAAGTAATGCAGTATAGAAATTAAATTGTGTTGTGACTACTCGTCTTTTCAAGCAGTCACTTAACTTACTTAAAACATCATCCCTTAAACATTAATCTTACTTACTTAGTAAAGAAAATACTGAATTAAAATTTTTTTTTCCTTAAACATTCTTGAAAAACATACTTAAAAACTGTTGCGACCTCTGTCAACATTCAAGTTGAAACATCGCTCAACACTTGCCTTCCTTAAAACTTAATAAGGAACATTTATTAAAACATAGCTTAAAACTTCACTTTATGATTATATAACACATTTAGTACAATGTATCTTGAAACTTTTGAAAACATTTCTTAAAACTCTGATTTTCTTAAAACTTTGAAAACACTATATTAAATAGTGAAAACCTATTTTCTGTGTAGCGGAAGCAAACCATGGCGATATCCATACTCAAATCTTCACAGTTGCCCTCCGCAGCACCCAGCTCTTTTAATGGGTCTTACTGGTCACCCATAAAACTACCTACAGCATGAAAAAAACTTTTAATGAGCTTTTGCTTAGTAAGTTCAAACCCTTGATAAAGTTTAGGTTTTTACCTTAAAACTTGTAAAAATTCCTTGAAATCTTCACCATTTCGATGGACTATATGTCTTATTCGTATTCTAAGTACCCATTTATGCGTATCACAATTTTACAATTAATTGTGATATAAAAATTTATTTTATGGATATTATTTATAAATTTTTGAGTAATTAAATTCATAAAATCTGTATTAAAAATATCCAACATTGCATCACATTCTCAGTGAAATTTTCAATTAATACCACTCAATTATACATTGTCACAATTTTACAAAAATTATAATTTTTAAGGATAAATTCATTAATTAAACCCAATTTAAATATTAGATTTTATTAATGAATTTCTCTGGTCATTACATAAACGTTTCATCAAACACTTAGAATGCATATTTTTAGCATAAGTTTTCAAGTAAAAAGTTTATAAATTTACCTAAACTTTGTCAACCTTTTGATCCTCATTTGCTAAGCTCAAAACCTTGTCATGTCTTCTCCACAAAAACCATGACAAAACCTTAATCAAAACCGATCTAAAACTTGAAGAAAATCACCAAAACCCACAAAAAAGTTTGAAATCTTACCTCCAAAATTGCAAAACTTTACACTAAAACATTAGAGCTTGTCTTAAGCTTGATTTGGAGGCTTGAAAATCATCAAAATTTGAGTAAAAATTGCTAGGGGGGACGGTTTCTTAGGAGGAAGAAAATGGAGCAATTTTTTTCTTTCTTTTTTTCTTTCTTTCTTTCTTCCTTTGCTTTCTTTCTTTTTTTTCCTTTCTTTCCTTCTTTCACGTTTCTTCCCCCCTTTTTTTTTCTTTCACCGTGGGACCAAATGGTCTCTTATACCATTAATGTATTCACACATTTTTTTTCCTTTTTCTTTTCTTTTTTTTTTTTATAAAAAGGTGATGAGTCATCACCTTGGTAATCAATTAGGTTACTTTGGGTGGCCAAATGTGATTGGGCCACGTTAGTGGATGTGGTGGCCCAATCAAAATCCATTAAGTGTCCACTAAACTTTTTATGCAGTCCAAGTTTATACTAACAATATTTTTTCTATATTGTCGGTATTCTTTTCTATAGAGTTCATGAGGTCCCATACTTATTTTCATCCATCACATAATGAAATTCCAATATTATCTAACTTTATACAGTCTAAATTTATACTGACAGTATTTTTTATACTGTCGGTACATTCTCTATACTGTTACAGCATTTCTTATTTATCCATATCCTCCAAATAGTATTATTCCTATACTGCTTTAACTTAAATAATCCAATTTCTGTACTGTATGACCTTAAACAGTCCAATTTCTGCACTGCGTTACTTTTTATTGTGTAATTTTTGCACTGAATAATTCTATCAGTGTACTTCCTCACACTGTATTATTCTAATATTGTATAATTTTTCATGTTATTATACAATATTTTTTCTTAAACTGTACTTTTGTCTTAACATAATCCTTAAATTATTGTATTTTTAATGCATTAGAAATTCTCGGGTGTTACAATCTACCCTCCTTAACAATTTTCGTCCTCGAAAATTAAAACCTTCCTGGGTAGTTTATTTTTGTTATCACCCTTTCCGTTCTTAACATGCTTTCCTTTATCATTACTTTCTTAATAAAATCTAAGTCTCCAACTTAGAACCTCATAAACTTTCATCATTTTATTGATATATTTCTTTGAATTGTAACACCATATTTCTGCTGCGCAACTCTGATCTTTCAACATCTGAGGGCAGTTTCCATTCATTTAAAGGTTTAGCATTCTATCATTGAATGCTATTCTTGAAAACAGGGTTCATTTTCATTTAATCAGATCATATCTATCAACAGATTGAGGTCATCCGACCATAAATTCATAATATTTTGGTCCTATACCTATTCTAAAATTACATTTTCCTGTAATTTTCCTCATAACGTATAAGTCTCCAACTTCCATCCTCCAATCTATGAGGTTTCTGCTGATAGATTTGACATTATTGTCTTGATCGTGATTCTCATGCAGGCAGTTACGAGCTCATTAGCATGTCTCGGCTCGACTATGGAATGCTTAAGCTCGAAAGAATTGCATAGTTAGTCATCTAATGGCTGGTTGCTCTCAGGCACTCTCGTTCCATAAAGCACCAAAAATCACTTTTGGACCTCTATTATTCTGTTATCTTAATCTACTTTCCTCGTTATACGTGTAGCCAATACCAAATTGACTTCTAACAAAGCGAGATTTGCTTATACAAAGGCACCATTGTGTGTAAGAACATCATAACGTGTTACGAGCTCATCTTCTTGATTTTTGAGCAGTTGGGCATCTGTTGTAATGACCCAAAAAATTCAAAACTTAATGACTATGATCAATTAAGGATTTTTCTCTCATTACTCAATTAAGAGCTTAAGAAAGTACAAGTTTAGCATGTAATGACCCGAAAAATTCAAACGTTAATAACTATAATTAATTGAGGGTTTTTCCCTCATGACTTAGCTAAGTACTTAAGAAAGTACAAGTTTAGCATTTATTAACATGCATATTTAAAGGTCTTAATAGCTGTAAGACCTTAGAAATAATTGATGTTGTGAATGCACATAATTATGTGCTTTATTTATGAAACATGTAATAATGTAATGTTATGATAGTACATTAAAATAATTAAAAATAATTATTTGATGTGCTAAACTAAGAGTTTATGATTTATTAATTTTATAGATGAGCCAAAAAGATGATGTTATTGGCAAAAGTAGAATTTCCAACTTACTAAGATTATGCGGAAATTCCTATGTGAAATCAGTTTAGTAAAAGAAACCCAGATCAATAGTGATCATGAGCTCCATACCATAAATTAAAAATGGTGAGCACCAAGTTCAAGGATGGAAGAATTCCAATGTTTTGAATGTGTATAGTTAATTATTGTACACAATAATAATTACGTAAGGTTATTATTATTGTTGTAATAATAATGACAATAATAATAATATTAATTATTAAAATAATAGTGAATAATAAGAAAAAAGAAGAGCATTGATGGAGTTCAACGCTGATCTATTGGTAAGATGTTGACCCATAAATGGCTCTTTACAAGAAGTAGTTAGTGAAGCACAAAATTGTGCTAAGTTTGAAATTTAAATTAAATTGACTTTCAAATAGTTAATTTAATTTACAAAACTTTTACAAATTACAACTATTGTTTTTAAAATGAAATTTGAATTTTACAGTATGAGAATTTTTAATAAAAAGTATATGTTATAAATTTTAAATTTTAAAAGTTAAAAATAAA
>CAMOHE010026992.1:0-20606 GCA_946598075.1 Artocarpus hirsutus
TCATTTTGCTCCTGTTTCAACTCCCATATCTCGCTATCTCTTATATATGTCCAATCAACTTCATCATTTTTTGAGAAAAGTAAGCTCCCCAAAGTCTTCAACGCCAAAGGAACCCCTTTGCACTTTTGCACAATTTGCTTGCCGATATCTTTTAGCTTTGGAAATTGTTCGACCAATTGTTCATTTCCAAATGCATATTTAAAAAATAACGACATAGAATCCTCCTCAGACAGAGATCCCAAATGATACGCTGGAGTTGTTCCCATGACTGAGGCTACTGGAGAGTTACGCGTTGTAACTAGGACTTTGCTCCCTATGGCACAGATTGTTAACAACAAATCTCTCACCTCATTCCACTTTCCACGATCTTCATTCCACACATCATCCAATACAAGCAAAACCTTTTTTCCCTTTAGAATCTCTTGCAAGAACATTTGCAACTGATCAATAGACCAATTGCCAATATCTCTTGTTTGCAACGATTGATGTACAGCATTAGTTGCACTGATAGAAGATTTTAGAATTTCTCTTGTCAATTCAGTGACATTGAAGTCTTGTTGTACACAGACCCACAGTTTTAAATCAAACTCCTTAGTAACTCTAGCATCATTATAAGCTAATTTGGCAAGCACAGTCTTTCCCATACCCCCAATCCCAACAATTGGAATAACATAGAGAACGTCGGTGTCTCCTTTCTGCATCAATAAATTCACGATATTTTCCATGTCACTTTCTCTACCAATAACTTCTGAAGGCCTAATGAAGGAAGATGTCATCTCCCTCCGCTCTTGTCTTTCATCCTGATGACTTTCTATCAAGTGGAATTTACTCTTGTCAGTAGAAACATCATCTAACTTTTGCCTTATTGCCCTGATTCTACGAGCAATGCTGAAGCGGAAAGCAAGTGGATTGGAGCGCGAGAAGCAACGGCGTATCTTTCTACCAATACTTCCATGTGTCTTCACCACTTCGCTTCTTAGAAGTTCACACTCAAATTCATCCAGCACGTCCCAAGCATCAAGAAAGTCATTTTTAAGCCGCCTCAACCAGACCTTTAGCTGTTCATTTTCTTCCTGCTTCTTCTCAGCATCTAAAAGCACAGCTTTGAGAGTGGACATGGTCTCCTTAAGCTTTTGTAGGTCGTCCTTCATGCCCCATGCCAACCCAAGCTCATCGATGGCAATACTTCCTGCCTTCTTCAACACTTCAACGGCTGTGCCATAAACAACTTCCATGGTCGTCCTGTGACCAAAATTGTTTGACGCGAGAAACCTGTCATTGATAGTTTATAAGTCAGTATTCTTCTTAACAGCAAAGAAGTCATCTCAGTTTTTTTTTTTTTCCCTTAAAAACAAAAAGTCAGCTTCTTATTATTATTTTTTTTTTTCACAAATATTCAATCAACCCGAAGCTAAAGTTTCATTATGAGGCAACAATGAATCGTCTAGTAATTGTACAGTTCATTTAATTGTTTTTTTATTGTTATTGAAGAAAGAAAAATTCCAAAACCAATCTGCTTAGCGATGAACAAGAAAGGGGAAAAAAAGATAGCAGTATTGACTTTTATATCTTAACATTTTATTAGAGTTCAATGAGTTTACAAAAACTATTTCAGTAAATTTATCATTAACAACAGTTTCCATATTTATTAATATATATACTTTCCAACTTTTTGATTTAATTCCCTATAAATCGGGGTGAAGTTTGTCATTGGAATTCCAACTACAAACTTATGATATTGCATAATTATGCTTTCCACTTTAGTGTTCATCTTCCTCCCTTTTCTCTAATGCTTCATCTATTTCTCTATTTTTCTTCTTTTTATACAAATCCTACACAGATATGGCTAAAAAAGAAAACTTACAACCTGTTAAGGAAGATTGGTTCGAACCAAAGGTTTCAATTAAAACACTAGCAATTTAAATTTTGTGAGAGAAAACACAATCAAAATTGGTTTGGACCAAAACTTTTTGTTTAAACATTTGTTCGCAAACAAGCCCCTAATAACCCAAGTAATTCATATCCAACTCAGCAAATATTACACCTGACCTGAAAGTTGGGTCAACCCACCCAAATCAAAATTTGATTGGGTGGGTTTGGGTTCAAGTTTCTCAATCCACCCAAATAAATTTTTAAATATGTATATATATTCTAAAAGATAAAATTATTAATCATATATTAGTATTTTTTTCCAATGAAAATCATCTATTGGTATTAATACATCACTTATATCACATAAAGTATTGCTTTGAGGATGGAAATTATTCTGCAACCAGGTTCATAGTCTTAAATTTGAATGAGAGAATCTCTAACTTGTCTTAGTTTTCATTGTGATTTAAGACATAATGTATTTGGACTAGTATTGTTGATATCTTATTTTTATATTTTTTATTGTAACTTTTAAGAGTATGAGACTAGGTTTGAACTTGTAATGAAAAATATATATGCTCTATGAATTTTATTTTAATTTGTAGCCTCTCCCTGGATAACTACTCAAAATAACAGGCTTAGGAAAAAAAATAGAAAAAAGACCAAGATTCCAAAATGGTTTTTCTCCTCAAAAGACAGGTCCTCAACTTATAAACTCAAAAAACCCAGAAATGAAAACAAAAAAAATGCAGGCATTAAGAACAAAAGGCGAGTCAAAACCAAAAAAAAAAAACTATAATCTCATCAAACAAACAAATTCCAAAATACTCTTCAAAAATTAGCCACGACTAAACTGAAATCCGATCTGGGTATCTCTAAAATTTCAAGAAACATTCAAGAGAAAACACCAGATAAGAAAAAGAAAAAGAAAAAAAAATGCCCACTTCTAAATAAAAAAATGCTCACAGAGAGATGGGTTGGACTTACTAATTATGGAGAGCTTTTAGTCTTCTTTCTAACAGAACTCTGAAATGCTAAGAAAGAACGACAAAAGGAAAGTCTTTCTTCTATCAGAACTTAGAATTATAACATAATGAACAAACAACAGTTGACAAAACAATAAGTCAAACAACCATGGGTGAAACAAAAAGACGACTCACTGATCTTTTCGGTTTTGTTCCCGGTTGTTTCGGAAGAATTCGGCAAAAAGCCCAAAAAAAAAAAAAAAATTGACAAATAACCTCTTATTTTTTAAATTAAAAAATAATTTTTTTTGAACATCAAAATTATCTTAATTTTTTTTAAAAAAAAAAAAATAATTGTATCAAAAAAAATCTAAATATGACTTAAAAAAATTGAAACTGTTTTAATGTCTAAAAAAATAATTTTATAATGCCTAAAAAAAAAAACCATCGACCCAAAATTTTTTTTCCAAAATCCCTTTCTCAAAGTTTCGTTTTTCTGTTTTCTCTCTCCCCAAAAACGCTTACTTCAGTCTTCAAGTTTAAAGGAATTCTTCCTTTCTCTCTCTAGCTCTTCAAGAATCCAGAGTAGACTTATCTTCATCATGTGTGGTTGCCTGTTGTGGTCAAGTCATTTATCTTCATGCTCGGCTTTTAGAATCAACTGTAGAGGTTCCACCGTCCACTTCCATGTACAATCAAATCGCTTCTGCTGAGACCGTCCGATTGAAAAGTTAACACCAGGGAGATACGTAAAATTTTTTGTTTGTTTTGTTTTGGTTTTTTTTTTTTTTTTTGGTCTTATTATTAATCGTCCATCACATCAACAAACTAACACCGTCGTATTTGGATGGCCAGATTTAGCTAAAGGGCAAGGCTAAAAATAAGTCCCCTCCCTCCCTCCCCCCCGCTTTTTTTTTTTTTTTTTTTCACAATAACCATTATTTTTTTTTCAAATGCCTTATTTTCTTACAGTTATTTTTAAGTAAAATCTTTTCTTCCCTCAAATGTTCCTGTATAAACGTATTTTTCCATCTCTTCAGTTAAATATATTACTTTGGGACTTTAATATATGGTTTTCTTCTTTCTTCTTTTTTTTTTTTTTTTTGCTTTTCATTAAAAAGATATAAAAAGTGCCAAAAAAATATACTCAAGTCAAGAGATGAAAAAAAAAAAAAATACTTAAGGGCATATAATAGAAGTATAACGGGAAATTTGCACTTAGGTATTCAACTATATGTGTAATATTAGGTGGGTGTTTAGAAAAATGATAGGAACCACTTTTACTGTAGTATGTGAAAACTTTTTTACTGTAGCAAATTTTTTATTGTTACCGTAACACGTGAGAACTTTTTACTGTTTATAACTGAGATTATGGTGAAAACCACAAATGCCAAACACCACCTGAATATGCACGCACACAGCTATCATTCGACTAGCTTATATAAAATCATCAAAGCGTCTTTGTTTTGCGCTTTGACGTGTAACAGGAGGAGGGGAATGTTCCCCTGTCTCTTTTCTTTTTCCCATCTTTTATTCATTTTTTCGCTTCTTTCTATTTCAAAATTGACTCTATTGAATTATTTTTCTCACCTGTGTTATCAAATATATATATTTTTAACTCAACTATATTGTATATGTTCTTTTACATCTTATAAAAGAATATTTTATCTGGTTGACCACCGAGTATTATTTTTGTTCCCTTCTATTTAAATCTTTCTTGCCCTTCTCATTTTGATTTCCGAATATGCTCCTACTTACATATTTTTTTTATGGTATTTTCAACTATTATTTATTCCATTGGTGTCATTCCTCGGATATGGTCCAGCTCAAAGATTCTTTTAAAGTGCTTTTTCAATAGTTTTTTCTTATAGTACCCCTTGATTAATTTTTTTTTACATGATTTTGCTAACTATTTTTTTAATAGAAAAATATATCTTTGTTTTGCCTCCACAAACTCACATTTTCTTTCTCGCGTGCATATTTAATCAAAATGCATGTTCTCATTGAAACGTGCATTTTGATTTTTTTTTAAAGCTTGGGTTTTTTAAATTAATGAACCTTTTTAAACTTTTGTTTTCCTAATCAATCTACTCTAATTAAAATAATTTTTTTCTCAAATATGCAACTGCATAAATATTCCCCTCAAATAATTCCTTCTAAAATGCATTCTCATCTAAATTTTTTACATCATATACTTCTCTCAAATATTTTTCTTATATCCGCTATATAAATAATTTAACATCTAATTTTCATTACTAATTTTTTCCTTTTTAAATACCATATTAAACTTTTTCTTAAATGAGTAAAACCAAATTTTAAAATAAAAAATCAGATTTTTGTATCAAAAAACACAAGGAAGGCGCATGAATATAGCTAGTATATATGTAAAGAAGTATTGATACAAACTATCCATTTTAAGCGCAATAACCCTATATATAAATATCAAAAGAACAACACTATGAGAATAAACTCTTGAAAGATATCAGAAAAAGAAACAGAAATTAGTTGCTCTTTGTCCGCAGAGGAAAGAGAGTATTCCCCTGGTTTAATTGGCTCAAATGTGTACTACAGATGAAGACATGAAAGCCCTTAACGGTGGTGGGTCAATTCGGAAAACAAAGATGGTCCAGACACGACTTAAAACTAGCTTAACGGTAAGTTTGTGGTCCAAAATAGAAAGTTGCTTGTTTCCCCAAGCCTCCAATTAAGTTCTGATTCATTAATATCATATACATAATGAATATCTATATACACACATTATCTTGTAATCTTACTTACGTCCCATTTGCAGCCAAGTGATAATTTGTTGTAAGGACTGCATCAAACTGTCATGTTAGCAAGCGAAAATGCGATTTGAACTGAAATATAGTAGCATATAAGAAAAATACGTTAAAAACTTAAGTTAAAACCATAAAATACAATTTGAACCCAAACACAGGTTAACTATACAATTCTTACCATACTAATTGCAAGCTTGAAACAAACGTCGATTGTTGTAAATGGACTGTTCCCATGTGTCTTTGAGTAAATTAGGTAATATATTACTTTATCTTTCTTTCTTCCTTTCTTTCTTTTAGCACACACTGAGTGTTATATGACCATTTTAAATTGTCGTCAAAAGATTAGATGACAGATAGGTAGATTGTCGTCTAATCCAATGACATAGTATGTCGTCCACTTTGGACGATGGTTTTTAACCTTTGTGTAATGTTTAAGTAGACCTAAAGAAGTGCAAATGAGCGTGTACATTAGACGATGGGTTTTAACCTTTTTAAATCGTCAAAAGAGCAAGTGATAAATATGTTAGAAATTTGACACTCTAAAACAAACTTTATTAATGGCTCAAATATTATTACAAGAGAAAAGCTCTCAATTTCACTCCTCACACTCACAATACAACTTCTCTCGGCAAGCTCACTCATTCACTAAAAGCTATGCTTATGTCTTCATCGCTGTTAGAAGCCTTTTGTTTCTGCACTCTTTTTGTTTTTTTCTTTGCCGATGCTTCCAACACGGGCCTTAAGCCAACTACAACCACACAATCTCCCTCACAACATATTTTTCTTTTATTCAAAACCACACACACATAACTGCACATTTAACCACATAAATAAAAAAATCTATTAATTCTAGAACCATACATGTATCCCACTAGTTACAGCTACTTCTCCATTGTGTACTATAGGTTAATACTTAGACACAAGTAATTAGAACTAATCCTCCACGTTTCTCTGCTTACACCAAACTCTAGAAAATTCTTTATTTTATGGGTTTTGACTTGATTAGGCTTCAAATGGGCTTTAGAGATTGGACCATAAGACAAGTTTAAATTCCATCAGCCCCTTTAAAGTTGTTTTATGATGCCAAGTGTGTTTCCCCCAACCTGACAAAGTCTTCTTGCTTCATTGGCTTCATAAAGATGTCCGCAACTTGGTTATAAGATCTCACGTACTCCAGTAGTGTATCATTTCTTATGATACACTCTTTTATATAGTGATAGCGAGTGTTAATATATTTGCTTCAATTATGGAAGATTAGATTCTTTGCTAAAGCTATTGATGACTAGTCGTCGATATAAATCTCTATTGGATAATTTTGGGGCATGCTTAATTCTTTCAACAAACTCCTTAGCCAAATTGCATGATAGGTAAATGAGGTAGCAGCAACATATTCAGTTTTACATGTTGAGAGTGTGACAATCAGCTGCTTCTTTGACAACCAAAAGAGTGTGATGTCTTCCATGAAGAATACGAAACCAGTTGTAACATCTCTAGCCCAATTGTTATTATTTTATCCAATAAGTTTATAGTCGTTAGAAACTACGTAAAACAAGCCAAAGTCAATTATACCTTTGAAATAGTGAATCTCTTTGTGGTCTTGAAGTGAGTGGTGGTTGGATTCTCTATGTAGCGGCTTATTAATCCAGTGGCATAGAGAATGTCAATTCTTGTACGTTTTAAATATTGTAAACTTCCAACTAAGCTCTTGAAAGGCATTGGATCCACTTTTTCTCCATCATTTTTAGATAATTTGACTCCACACTTCACTGGTGTGCTTAATGGCATGCAATCAAGCATCTTAAACTTCTTAAGGATCTCTTTTGCATAACATTTTTGTGAGATGAAAATTCTATCTTTCTTTTGCTTGACTTCGATACCAAGAGAGTATGCTATTAGTCTAATATCAATCATCTCAAATTTCTTAGCCATCACTCCCTTAAATTTTTTGAACATGCTTTGGTTGCTACCGGTAAAGATTAGATCATCAACATGTAAGTCAATGATTAAAGCATCTACATCTTTGATCTTGATGTAGAAAGCGCGCTCATAAAGACATTTGCTGAAACCCTTCTCTTAGAAGTACTTATTGATTATGCTGTACCATGCTCTTGGTGCTTGCTTCAGTCTATAAAGAGCCTTTTTCAACTTCAAAACCTTGTCTTTTTGCCCTTTAACTTCGTAGCTTAATGTTTGTTGAATGTAGCTTCTTCGAGAACTCTATTCTGGCATGCAGACTTTACATCCAACTAATGGATGTTCCATTTATTCTAAACAGCAAAAGAAATGATTAGTCTTATGGTTTCCAATCATGCAACAAGAGCAAATACTTCATCATAGTCTATTCTAGCTCTTTGACTATAGCCTTTGACAACAAGCCTTGCTTTGTATCTTTCGTTTGCTCCATTAGCATTCTTCTTTGTCGTGTACACCCATTTGACGCCAAGGGTCTTGTTTTCTTTAGGAAGAGATGCAAGTTTCCAAGTATCATTCTTTTCAATGGCCTTAATTTCATCATCCATTGCCTTTCTTTATTTTTTATCATGAACAGCTTCTTGGAAACTTACTAGCTCATAATCCACAAAAAGACAAAAGAGAATGAGATTATCAAGTCTCTCAGTTACTTCATAGAGATCTTACAAACTCCTTATGCATGTCACATCCCGTTTATTCAAAAATGATGGTAGTAAATTTTCATTATCCGTTATCGTTGGTGAAGCCAGTGGTGTACGAGGTTCTTTTCTTGATTGCTGCATTATTTTTTGTTCATCTTCTTCAAAGCAAGGACCGAAGTTAAGGTCATCTACATAGGAACCAAAATCCCACTCCCATTCTTCATCGAATATACATCTCAACTATTTACAATCTTCCCACTGTTAGGATTATACAACTTATAGCCTTTTGAATTTGGATCATAACCGATGAAGATATAACTCTTGTTTTTTTTCATCTAGCTTGCTTCTTTATTTGTTGGGTATATGCAAGTGGGCTATGCTTCCAAAAACTCTTAGATGAGAGATGCTAGGCTTTCTACCACTCCATGCTTCTTGTAGTATCTTTCCCTATACACTTTTAGTCAGATATAGGTTGGACAGGTAGACCGTACATGCTGTAGCTTCTACCCAAAGTTTCTTTGGCAATCTCTAACTTTTGAGCATGCTTCATGCCATGTCAAGGATAGTTCGGTTCTTGTTTTTGCAACTCCATTTTTGTTAGGGGGATCTAGGAATTGCTAAGGGATGTCAAATTCCATTTGCTTCACAAAACTCTTGGAACTCTTTGGAAGTAAATTCTCCTCCTCTATCGGACCTCATGGCTTTAATCTCGCACCCATTTTCTTTTTCAACTACAGCTTTAAATTTCTTAAAAGCTCCAAAACTTCTGATTTTTGCTTCAAGAAATATACCCATGTTTTTTTTGAAAAATCATTGATAAAGAAAAGGAAGTAGTTGCTTTTATCAGGGGAGCTTGGCTTGATTAAACCACACACATCTATGTGTATAAGCTCAAGCGGCTTTTGGGCTCTTGAATTGGACTCTTTTGGAAAGCTTTTCCTAAATTGTTTTTCCAGTAAACAACCTTCGTGTAGTTGGTCAGAATATCTGATGCATGGTAATCCTTTTAGCACCTTATTTTTAGATAATAACTCTAGTCCTTAAAAGTTAAGATGCCCAAATCGAAGATGCCAACGCCAAAATGCATCTTTGTAACAAGCCTTTAAACACTGTGCAACATCATTTTGAATATTCAAAGAAAAGATTCTGTTCTTTGACATTTTTACCTTGGTAATTAAGTTCCCTTTGTTATCTCTCATAAAAAATACTATAATCTTTCATATGAATATCATAGCCCTTTTCAAAGGGTTGGCCTAGACTTTAGTTGTTGCTTTTTATATTGGCAATATAACAGACATTTGAAATAAATTGGTGACTTTTATCTTTTGTGCAAATAAAGATGTTACCTTTTTCTTTTCATTGGTATTCTAGAATCATCTCCAAAAGACAGCATTGTTGCTTACTGATTCGTTGAGCTCTACGAACATGCTCTCATTTCCACACATGTGGTTGCTCACACCACTATCAAGGTACCATGTATTTTCTTGACCTCCATTGTCGTTGTTGTATGCTGGTAATAGAGTGCCATTTTCTTCTGTATTTTCTTCTATGTATTGACTCTCTCATCAACTCTATTGTTGGGTGCTCTATATTTTAAAGCATAATGTCCAAATCTATCACAATTATAGTATTTAATGCGAGATTTATCATACCACCTGTTCGAACGTCCTCTACCATGACCTCTTGTAGAGATTTCTCTCTTGTTGTTGGAATCATTTAAGTTATTGTTGGGAACCCTTCCTTGTCTATTTCCTTATCCACGTTTGTGACCCGTCTTTGGCCACGTCATTTTTTGCTTTGGCTTCTATCATTGTTGAAACTTTTTTCTTTCTTTGATGCTTGAACTTCTATCTTAAGGAGTTGTTCAATAATCCATTGTTTCTTCTTTTTCTTTTCTTCATGGGTTTGCAAAAACCCGTGAGTTGCTCAATTATCATGGCTCCCAAATCTTCGGTTTCTTCAATGATAGTGACAATACTCTCACACTATGAAGCTAAAGTTCGAAGAATTTTCTCCATAATTGCCACCGCTTCTAACTTTTTGCCATTTCTTTTTGATTAATTGGAAACAGCTAAGATTCTTAAAAAAGTGGTCAGAAACCGACTCGGCTTCTTTCATATGCATAGTTTCAAATTCACCTCTTAAAGTTTAGAGTGGCACCTTCTTCACTTGTTCAGCTCCTTTGTGAAAGGTCTGCAACTTCTCCCAGGCTTGCTTGGCGGAGGTAGCACTTTAGATCTTTTCAAAGCAATCATCATTGAAGAGCTTTCTTGTCTCTCTTTCTTGAGTTTTCAAATTCTCCTTTTGAGTTTGAGTTAAAATGACCTTATCTTCCGGCTCACTATAACCTTTCTCTACGATTTCCATACATCGTGTGTACCTAAAAGAGCCTTCATCTTGTTGTTAAGTGTTGAAACTTAGAAGGATGCTATACCATTACTTGCCATAACTCTTAATTGAGTGAGATTTTGACAATTTCAACTCATGGATGGATCCAAAACACCAATTCCAAACTTTTCAGGGGTTTTTTTTGTCAAAACTGAAAACTAAATTGTTTTAAAACATAAATTGTGCAATTTCGTAAAAGTGACCGAAACACTGCCTTAGAGGTTGAATCATTAAAAAAAAAGGTTCTCCATGAAAGTTCTTTTTTCCGAAAAGATCTAAAACTTAAGCGTGTTTACAAAATTCATGATTTGACCTCTCAGAAGATCATTTTTGCAAAGATAGTAGGTGCCCTAAAGGAAAACAAATTTTGGGCAATTTTTAAAAATGGTTCGAAACTTCGTCTTAGAGTCGGAATCTCGAGAAATCTCTCACGGGAATTTGTTCTAAACATCGAGACCTAAAAGTTTTGTGTTTACAAAAGCCCAAAAATCAACCTGCAAAGGGTCCATTTTTGGATTTAAACAGAACATAATTTTTTTATCTAATGACCATACCAAAACATAAGCTAAGCATGCTCTAGCCTAAACAATCTTAACCAACCACGACATAATCTTACAATATTATAATAAATACATGATTAAATACTTGTTTACATGCCATACTCAACAAATGACATAACTAATCAAAACCTAGAATATGAAAGAATGGAGGGTCTAATTTAATACCTTTGAAGACAATCTTCTAATCCTCCTCTAACTTCTTCTCCTCTTGATTATGAGTAGGCTTAAGTGTGTTGAGAAATGGGAAAATTATGGAGAGGGAAAAAAAAATTCCATTTTTTTCTTCTAACAAAATGGGAGAGATGGCAAAAATAAGCTCTTAATGTGAATGGTCTTATTTATAGACAAAGATTCTAATTATGGGTTAATTTCTGAACATGGTCTAGTTGATTCTAAACTGACTTAATTCGGTCAAATTTTGGTCCAATCCCTTCCCAAAAAGGTGGCGCCAAAGGGAGGAGTTTTGGGGAGAAAATAGCTCCATCAAATGGTCAAATGTATACTAGACTTTTACCTTATTCGTGTATTAATTCATGTCAATTTATCATCTCACGTTACCCACAAGAGTTCCTCAATTAAGGAGAGCAAATATTTCCATGACTGGTTGGGGGACTAGCGAGATTTTTGGTTCCATCGGGGTCCTCTAACCTTGCTTAACACATTCCAAAACTAACCTTTGAATTTATTGATAACGATACTAATACTAAATCAAGTATTAAAATTAGACAACTATAAATCTTAAAACTATTCTTTGACTGATAAAACCTGAACTTAACTTTTCCTGCACTTATCTAGAAAATGATATAGTCTTTCAGAGTACCAATTCCTGAATTTTGATAGCATTTTTAAAATGTTACTTGTGCAACTTTGATTTCTAGCTAATAGACAAATAAGGATTTTTTAAGTGTTAGAGTGTCTCTCAGTGTACTGCTAATACCATATCGCACGTGAAATTCTTATGAATCAAATACTCAAGTTATTTACAAATTGAAATTTCTTCTGCTTCAATTCGTGGTGAAAATTATCAACTAATTATTTGTTCACAAAAAGGCTATAGAATTTCAGAATATATATATATATATATATATATATATATATATATATATATATATATTAATTTTAAAAATCCTTCAACCACAAAAACAAAATAGGACAGTTTTCAAGAAAATCTCTTGCTTAAATATGCAAACTACCATATCTAATTCTATGATTTTCTTGATCATTACACTTATAGCCTAATCTTCTATAGTCTAACACTGAAATGACATCATTATCAATCTTCACGTAATTATTGTTATCTCACTCGTACTTAAAAAGTGTCCCTCACAGTTTGCAATAGTAAGTTCCCATCTGTCTATAATAAGCATCAGCTGTAAATGAGCAGCACCTTGTAACCAATCGGGCAAAGCCGTCGTTTATGGTAAATCAAAACACGCCAATGTTTGAAGATTCAATTGACCAAATTATTTTTAAAGAAAGAGAATCATGACTAAAACTTTAAAATATTAGAAGAAAAAAAAAACACAAAAAAAAAAATACAATTTTAGAGGGGTTTTTCTTTCTTTTCCTGAGATTAAAACTCTAAGATTAAAGTTGTTTAAAGTTTTTTTTTTTCTTTTTCTGTTTGAGAGTATTTTGGGCAAATTTTAGTCAAAATTAAAGGTCGCTTGTGAAAAGGTATAGATTTGTTTTTTAAATCTACTCTAAAGGTATAGGGCGTGAATGGTTTTTCATGCACTTTTCTTTCTGAAAAACTGGGATATTGTGGGGGCCAATTTGGTAGCAGCTTGTCTAGGTGTGCTTAATGAAGGGAGATCTGTGGAAACCTTAAATGAGACTGGTATTGTCCTTGGTCCCAAGATCAAAGAACCCAAGAAGGTCTCAGATTTTCGACTTATCAGCTTATGTAATGTCTCGTGCAAGCCAAACGGGGTCAACTTTTGGGTTGTGGAGAGAATAATATGAGAGGAAGAAGAAGGTAGTTCTAACGAGGCTTTTCTTTTTTTTTTTTTTTTTTTTTTTTTTGAGTTGGTTTAGAAAGAAGATATATTTAAACAGTCTTAAAGTGAACAGACAGTAAACAAGGCTATATTAATACATATGGTCACAGTTAGTAATCTCTCCCTAAATCCTCTAATTGCAAACGATCTGTTGAAACATTATTGACAGTCGTTATTAAAATTAGAAAAACGATTCTTATTCACAATTCATAAGCATTATCAATATTTACATATGGTCTTCAGTACATATTCATAAGCGAAGCATTCATAATGACAAGACATTGCTCAAATTCATTAGAAAACCATACAAGCATTACTCAAATTATTCACCAAGGAGACATAAGTTAAATACATAGATACACACAGATAGATATATAAGACATCACATATGACAAGTCACAAACAATTGCTTACATTTTGAACTTTAACACCAACTTTTGCAACTGGATGGTTGAAGATTCCACTAGCTGTAGGCTTCTATTCCCAAGGCATAAGAAAACTGCATGTACATATATGGATAAAGAAATTATATCAGATGTACTGAAAAGGTAATGAATCTTTGTGTTTATCAGTCCTTAACTTTTTGATAGCATTATAATGACATTACAACTTTTCAAAGAACAAAATTGCATATGGTCATTTTTCAGATAAGAGAAAACAAAAAGATATCGATTTCAAATTAATGAGTCTTAATTGTCTAATATAACTCGCTTCTTCTTTTTTTTTTTTTTTTGAACTGGATTACTAAATTCTGTTTGATGAGGGTTAGTCCTATTTTTTTCATCACTGTCTACTTAATGAGAAAAAAGAAAATAAAATCATTTCAATACCCTATAATTTAACTTTTCTTTCAGCAAATGTTTGGAAAATCTCATTATATCCTATTATATATATATATATGTTTAGGTAGCCTGAACTAATTTTTGAGACCTAAATTTACTTTGAAAAACCTTTCAGTCTAAAAATGTAATTGAAAAGAAAAATAACATTACCTTACAAAGCATAATATCCAAAACTCATCAATGTAAAAGCAAAACGAGCAGGCTAGGTCTGGAAAAAAAAATCGGACCTATGAAAAATATCTTTAAACTAAGAGGTCTTTATTGGGAAACTATTAAAAAACAAAAAGAAGTAAAAAGGAAAACTAAAAGGGATATTTATTTTGTTATACCCTCTGTTTTAGATTAATTCAAAAACATTTTCGGTTTTTATCTTATTGAATACATACCTTTAAATTAATTTTAATACACAAATTTATACCTTTAGTCAATCGTTGGTTTTGACTTTTGAATTGACTAAATTGTCCTTAAATAAAAAAGAAAAAAATTAAAACTTTCAAAAAAAAAAAGAAGAAAATAAAAAACACACACAAAACACCTATTTTTAAAGGTATTTTATACCTTTTTCAAGACTTAAACGTTGGTATAAAGTTTTTTTAAGTTTTGAAAGTTCTCTTATTTTGCAATCTGAGAGTAATTTGGGCAATTTTTATGTCAAAATTGAAGATTGATCGAAAAAAGACATAAATTGTATATCGAAACCAATCTGAAGCTTTAAATGCAACAAGATAAAAAACAGAAGGTATATTGCTTGAATGAACCTAACATTCATAGTATAAAAAAGTAAATATACCAAAATTAAAATATAAAAAGCAACTGGTATTGACAGATAAATTTTTAAACATGCATTTTGAGATTATAAAACAGAAGTATACCGTGTATTTTGGACAATGTCATATTCATATTTTTATTGCAAATTTATGCTTAATTTAACAACTTGAAAGCAATGCAAATTAAACATATATGCAATGCTCACCTAGTCATCATCAGTTGCCAGCCGCCAATAACAAATTTAGGAACATGAGCAATCTTTGGCCAATCCTCACCGACTTCAGGTCTGCATCTTTCCTCCAATGCATCGCAATCTTCAATTATCAATTGTGTCAGTGACGTGAGCTGTTGCATCCTCTCAGGCAGAGAAGACAATTTTGGACATTTTTTAACCACAAGCGTCTGAAGTGAAGTGAGCTTTGGCAGCCACTCTGGCAATGCAGCCAATTTGCGACACTTTGTAATAATTATAAGCTGTAAAGTACGAGCAGCTCCTTGAAACCAATCGGGCAAAGCTGTCGTCTCTGGCAACGTAGCAATTATCAATGTTTGAAGACTCAACTCGCTAATTACTTCATTGGATCCGCTTGCCAACTCAAGTTGTTTACAATGCTCTATGACCAGAGTACGTAATGCGGTACAAAATCTTATATCATGCGGCAAGGATCTCAAATTTGTGCAACAAGAGACCACCAATAGTTGAAGAGATCTCAATCGTCCAATTCCATTCTCTGGAAAGCTGGTTTGTTTCGTTGTTATTTCAAGATGTCTTAGACTGACCAGGTTTCCGATATCTCTAGGTAACTCCTCCAGCTCTAAACAAGCATCAAGTAGCAAAGTTTGCAGACTTTGCAGCTTGCAAATTGAATCAGGCAGCTTATTAATCTTGTTATTTCCACTTAAGTCAAGATATCTCAAATGCTTGAGGGTACCAATTGAACTCGGCAACACCTTGAAAGATAAATCACTTAAATCAAACAATCGCAAGTATTTGAGTCTTGAGATGCATGTGGACAAGAATGACTCCTCAATATTAGGCTTTTCATCAATTTCATAATTGAGAAAAATGCTCCTCACTTTTTCCAATTTCTGTAAGATTGATAAAATGCTCTGACCATGGCCATCCTTCAAAAATATCCTCAAATGTCTTACTCCCTGATCAGGGACAGTTTTAGTGTGAGAATTTATTTTGGAGTACTCGTATTGGATCATAGAAGTTGCTAGATCATGAATTAAATCATGCGTTTCAAATTCCTGATAAAGATTGAAACTTTCTTCTGCATTGCCTAGGTACTGAAAGAAAGATCTGCCGCATAACTCTTTGAAATGCAATTTCCCAATATCTTCCAACTCCATTTTGTCATTAGATGACTGAATGATGCCTAGTGCTATCCACATCATGATCATATACAAATTTGCCTTTCGAGTGCTCTTAGGAACAAGCGAACAATAAGCAAAACATTGCTTTAAGGATGGTGACATTGTACGATAACTTAATCCCAATGCGGATAAAATAGGATCATTTTGCTCTTGTTTCAACTCCCATATCTCGCTATCTCTTATATATATCCAATCAACTTCATCATTCTTTGAGTAAAGTAAGCTCCCCAAAGTCTTCAACGCCAAAGGAACCCCTCTGCACTTTTGCACAATTTGCTTGCCAATATCTTTAAGCTTTGGAAATTGTTCAACCAATTGTTCATTTCCAAATGCATATTTAAAAAATAACGACATAGAATCCTCCTCAGATAAACATTCCAAATGATACGCTGGAGTCGTGCCCATGACTGATGCTACTGGAGAATTACGTGCTGTAACTATGACTTTGCTCCCTATGGCACAGATTGTTAACAACAAATCTCTCACCTCATTCCACTTTCCACGATTCCATACATCATCCAATACAAGCAAAACCTTTTTTCCCTTTAGAATCTCTTGCAAGAACATTTGCAACTGATCAATAGACCAATTGCCAATATCTCTTGTTTTCAACGATTGATGTACAGCATTAGTTGCACTGATAGAAGATTTTAGAATTTCTCTTGTCAATTCAGTGACGTTGAAGTCTTGTTGTACACAGACCCACAGTTTTACATCAAACTCCTTAGCAACTCTATCGTCATTATAAGCTAATTTGGCAAGCACAGTCTTTCCAAGACCCCCAATTCCAACAATTGGAATAACAGAGATAGCGTCGTTGTCTCCTTTCTGCATCAATAAATTCACGATCTTTTCCATATCACTTTCTCTACCAATAACTTCTGAAGGCCTAACGAAGGAAGATGACATCTCCCTCTGCACTTGGCTTTCATCCGGATGATGTTCTATCAAGTGGAAATTACTCTTGTCTCTAGCAACATCATCCAACTTTTGCCTTACTGCCTTGATTCTACGAGCAATGCTGAAGCGTAAAGCAAGTGGATTGGAGCGCGAGAAGCAACGGCGTACCTTTCTACCAACACTTCCATGTGTCTTCACCACTTCTCTTCGTAGAAGTTCACACTCAAATTCATCCAGCACGTCCCAAGCATCAAGAAAGGCATATTTAAGCCGCCTCAACCAGACCTTTAGCTGTTCATTTTCTTCCTGCTTCTTCTCAGCATCTAAAAGCACAGCTTTGAGAGTGGACATGGTCTCCTTAAGCTTTTGTAGGTCGTCCTTCATGCCCCATGCCAACCCAAGCTCATCGATGGCAATAGTTCCTGCCTTCTTCAACACTTCAACTGCTGTGCCATAAACAACTTCCATGGTCGTCCTGTGACCAAAATTGTTTGATGTGAGAAACCTGCCATTGATAGTTTATAAGTCAGCATTCTTCTTAACAACAAAGAAGTCATCTCAGTTTTTTTCTTAAAAACAAAAAGCCAGCTTCTTAATTTTTTTTCGCAAATATGAAATCAACCCGAAGCTAAAGTTTCATTATGAGGCAACAATGAATCCGTCTAGTAAATGTACAGTTCACTAATTGTGTTTTTTTATTGTTATTAAAGAAAGAAAAATTCCAAAACCCATCGGCTTAGTGAAAACAAGAAATGGGAAAAAAAAGATAGTAGTATTGACTTTTATATCTTTAACATTTTATTAGAGTTCAATGAGTTTACAACAACTATTTCAGTAAATTATCATTAGCAACAGTTTCCACATTTATTAATATATATACTTTCCAACTCTTTTGATTTAATTCCCTATAAATCGGGGTGAAGTTTGTCATTGGAATTCCAACTACAAACTTATGATATTGCATAATTATGCTTTCCACTCTAGTGTTCATCTTCCTCCCTTTTCTCTAATGCTTCATCTATTTCTCTATTTTTCTTCTTTTTATACAAATCCTACACAAATATGACTACAAAAGAAAACTTACAACCCATTTAGGAAAATTGGTTCGAACCAAAGGTTTCAATTAAAACGCTAGCAATTTAAATTTTGTGAGAGAAAACACAATCAAAATTGGTCTAGACCAAAACTTTTTGTTCAAACATTTGTTCGAAAACAAGCCCATAATAACCCAAGTAATTCATATCCAGCTCAGCCAAACTTTACCTAGCAGATTGGACTCTTATTAGACCTGACCTGAAAGTCGGGTCAACCCCCAAGTAAAAATTTCATTTGGTGAGTTTGGGTTCAAGTTTCTCAATCCACCCAAATCAATTTTTAAACATGTATATATATTCTAAAAGATACATTTATTAATCATATATTAGTATTTTTTCCCGATGAAAATCATCTATTGGTATTAATATATCACTTATATCACATAGAGTATTACTTAGAGGATGGAAATTGTTATGCAACCAGGTTAATATTCTTAAATTTGAATGAGAGAATCTCTAACTTGTCTTAGTTGTCTTTGTGATTTAAGACATAACGTATTTGGACTATTATTGTTGATATCTTATTTTTATATTTTTTATTGTAACTTTTAAGAGTATGAGACTAGGCTTGAACTTGTAATGAAAAACATATATACTGTATGAATTTTATTTTAATTTACAGCCTCTCCCTGGGTAACTACTCAAAATAACAGGCTTAGAAAAAAAAATAGAAAAAAAATATGTTGGCCAAGATTCCAAAATGGTTTTTCTCCTCGAAAGACAGGTCGTCAACTTATAAGCTCATAACACGCAGAAATGAAAAAAAAAAAAAAAATCAGGCATTAAGAACAAACAGGCGAGTCAAAACCCAAAAAAAAAGAACCATGATCTTATCAAACAAACAAATTCCAAATTACTCTTCAAAAATTAGCCACGACTAAACTGAAATCCGATCTGGGTATCTCTAGAATTTCAAGAAACATTCGAGAGAAAACACCAGATAAAAAAAAAAAAGAAAAAGAAAATTGCCCACTTCTAAATAAAAAAATGCTCACAGAGAGAGATGGGTTGGACTTACTAATTATGGAGAGCTTTGAGTCTTCTTTCTAGAACTCTGAAATGCTAAGAAAGAACAACAAAAGGAAAGTCTTTCTTCTATCAGAACTTAGAATTATAACATAATAAACAAACAACACTTGACAAAACAACAAGTCAAACAACCGTGGGTGAAACAAAAAGAGCAGTCAGTGATCTTTTTGTTTTTCCGCTTTCTCTCTCCCAAAAAACGCTCACTTCAGTCTTCCAAGTTCAAGGTAATTCTTCCTTTCTCCCTCTAGCTCTTCAAGAGTTCAGAGTAGGCTTATGGGGGAGTCGGACAACTAGTCCGCCCAAAAATTTTTTTGGGCAAAAGTCTTCTTTAATTTTTTTTTAATTTTTAGATATTATAAAATTAATTTTTTAAACATCAAAATAGTTTCAGTTTTTTTTTGTTTTTATTATGGTTAGGTTTCTCTCTTTAATACAGTCCTTTTTCTCTTTTCTCTGAAAAAACTAAAACAGTTTCGATGCTCAGAAAAAAATCTTTTTTTAATGCAAAAAAAAAAAGATCATTCATCAAATTTCAAATTTTCTTTAACTCCTTTTTTCAAAATTTCTCGACTTATCTTCATGTGTCGTGGTCGGACGTTTTGATGAATAGTCCAGCCAAAATTTTTTTTTTTGGCAAATGATCCTTTTTTTTTTTTTTGGTTTTTTGACATTAAAAAATTAATTTTGCAGGCATTAAAATAGTTTTAATTTTTTGTTTTTATTTTGGTTGAATTTTTCCCTTAGATATAATTTTTTTTCACTTTTTTTTTTAAAAATTGAGACAATTTTATTGTTAAAAAAAAATTTTTTTTTATTGTAAAAAAAAAGAGATCATCCACTTAATTTTATTTTTTTTTTTAACTCTATTTTTTTCAAATTTACCCTTTTGTTGTTCTGTGTTGTGGTTGCCTATTGCGATCCAGTCATTTATCTTCATACGCGGTTTCTACAATCAGCTGTAGAGGTTCCATGTTCCTCTCCCATGCACAATCAAATCGCTCCAGAGGGAGAGATTTTTAAAACTAATCCTTTGGGAAAATTTTTTTTTGCTCAATGATTTTTTTTTTTTTTACATCAAAAAAATAAGTATTTTAAACATAAAAGTAATTTTAGTTTTTTTTTATTTGTATAAATTTCTTGTTTTGTTACAGTTTTTTTTTTATTTTTTAAAAAAATATTAAGATAATTTATCTGTTTAAAAAAATATATTTTTTGGTTTAAAAAAAATAAAAAAAGGTCATTTTTACAATTTAAAATTTTTTTTGGTCCGTTTTTCAAATTTTGCCCAGCAGAAGAGACCGTCCGATTGAACATTCAACACCAGGGAGACACGTAATTTTTTTGTTTGTTTTGTTTTTGGGTCCTATTATGAATCGTCCTTCACATCAACTAACACTGTCGTATTTGAATGGCCAGATT